>JAGFPH010008814.1:41361-52110 GCA_018207615.1 Philaenus spumarius
AATTATGTGTAACGAATAAACTACTTCGAAAAGTTGCTGGCTATTATAAATTAGCTGAAACCAAAGGCTAAAAACTGCTGTCTGTATTGCTAAAACAGCTGACACTTGTTTTTGTTTATGTTTGAAACACTTCACCTGTTGAATTGGTTATCAACAAGCCGGTGCGTGTGTTGTGTTCGTGTTCATGATGGATGAAGATAAAGTGTTGAAGTGTATAAAAGATGTAGGCTTAAATAAATCAGTAAATGAGGAAGATATTGAAGCTTACCATGATTATTTTAATGTGCGATTGGGAAATAGTGACGAATCGAGTGAAGACGATGAAGAGACTGAACAGAATGAGGCTGTCCAAGGCCTACTTACAGATTCATTTCTTGATCAAGTACCAACGTTGGATCTTGCAGATTTTTCAAATGACATTTTTGTTGAAGGTAATGTAGTAATAGAAATTTAAGGAAAACAAAATGACTTAGAAATAATTGATGAAAATGACGAAGGTCTCGAAGTAGTAGCTTTAGAAGAAGTCAATGATAATTTGAGCAGCTATGCCAGTGAAAACGACCGTCAGCTAATTGTAAATTTTTTGGAGAATGGGTGTAGCTGTAAAGCTAATTGTGCAACTAAATTCTCATTAAATAGTTATACAGAAATGCGCCTTGAAGCTGTTGAAATCGACCATTACATGGATCACGTAAACATATTGGATCAAGTAATTTTGGGCCAACTGCGATGTTTGCGAAATGATTCTGATCAAACCGAACGTAGAAACAAGCTAAATTTTGCTAGAAAACAACCACAAACTATTTATTTAATCAAAGGTCAGCAGGTTTGTAGGGACACTTATATGTTTTGTCATCAGATCAAAATAAAGAGATTAAAAAGATTATTGAAAATGTACAATGACAATGGGTTGGTTGCTAAGGTCCATGGTAATGCCATCAAAATTGCTAAGAATGCAACTTCATTTACTGACACAAAGTACGTTGTGAAGTTCTTAAACAATTATGCTGAGCAACATGCGATATATCTCCCAGGCAGAAGTAGTACTGTTTATAACACCAATCTAAAACTGTTGCCTTCTAGTGATAGCAAGAAAAAAATTTACGATATCTACAAACAATCATTCACAGAGGACATGGTTGAAAAACCTGTATCATTGAAAGTATTCAGAAACATTTGGCGAGAGACATGCTCAACCATTGTCGTCATGAGACCAAAGTCTGACCTCTGCGCTTTTTGTCAAAAGCATTACACTTCTGGGGCTACTATGGTGCTTGCAAGTGAAGAAGATAAAATAGCCAATGTTGAAAAAATGAAGAGAGTTCTATAAAAACACAATAAAAATGACCAAAGCCTCTCTTGATAATCCGCAAGAGAAAAAAAGTGTCCATTACAGTTTTGATATGGCCCAACAGGTCCATATTCCCAGCAATCCCTTACAACCTGGACCAATTTATTTTTTGGTGCCGTTTAAGGTCGGAAATTTCGGGGTTATGTGTGAAACATCTAATAAACAGACAAACTACCTCATCCCAGAAAGTGTAAGCTCTACTAAAGGTTCAAACCTTATTACAAGCCTGTTTCACCATTACTAGGAGCAAAATAGTAAGGGAGAGGATGTGATGTACATTCATGCAGACAATTGCGTAGGGCAAAATAAAAATAACATTTTGCTCTCCTACTTGGCGTGGAGGATCAGTAACAATAAAAACAAAATGATAGTGTTGTCTTTCATGCCCGTAGGGCACACTAAGTTTTCATGCGACTGGGCGTTTGGCCTCTTTAAAAAAAAATTCAGAACAATGTACATTTCTTCTATTCAAGAACTGATTGATTGTGCGTTTCAGTCCACGCCAACTTCTGAAGTAAACTCTGCTGTGTCCCTGGGAAATGAAAAGGGTAACGTTGAGATCCAGGTATTTGACTGGCTTAACTTTTTTAAGGATTTTAAATGCAAGAAAGTTCCACTCATCACTCACTATAACCATTTTGAATACAATGAAAACAACAAAGGAAAAGTACTATGCAAAACTGATATCAAAGGAAATCAGTTAGTTTTTACAATTTTCCCAACAGAAGAGGGCCCATCCGGATTTCCAAAAGAAATAACACCAGCTGGTAAGTTAAATTAAGTGCATATAGGCTACATCTATTTTTATGTTGATAAAGAGCTATTATTTGTCTCACATTTTAATTTGACTTATTTTTAAAATAAATTTATTTAAAACATAATTGTGTTTCAAAAACTAAATTAATGTTTCCTCATAACTATTCAATTACTTTTTCTTTTAGGAATGACTAAAGAAAGAAAAGAGTACTTTACAAAAATATAAGGCAATACTGTAAAGAAGAAACAAAAGACATTCTATGCCCCCCTGTTGGCATACCTGAAGTAGTTGAAGATCCTGTTGAAATTCCTGAATTAGGCCTAATTAAAGATCCTGATGAACCTCAAGTGGGGCTGTCCGGCGGTCAGAAAACAACTAAGAAGCGCAAACGAACCATTTAAAATAGACTTAGCCAAAATTATAATATAATCATAATGTAATAACTATTGTGTTTTCTTTAAAGAGGGATTTCTGTTCTTTAATTTTATAATAAATTTGTTTCTTAACTTTAAAAAATAAAGTCAGTGTGCTCGAACAAAAACTTGAAATGCGTTTTTCTCAAAACACCCTTTTCGTGCCAGGTATATTAAAATAGTCATAACTAAGGCATTTTTTGAGATATCAACTTGGTTTTGATGTCAAAATGTTCATAATTTACTCCTTTATTAAGACAAAATAATAACTCAATTTTGAATTTTTGAGACAACTGGTCCCTTATCGCTTTCCGCATCACATTTAATCAAGTTTAGTTAATTAAATAAATTTCAATCAAAATCAAGGATACTAATATCGAAAGGAAAGCTACATGGTTAGTAAATATGAAAGTTCTTTTGTTGTTTAGTATCAGCAATTTTTAATTTTTTGTATGTAAGAATTTAAAAATTGTATAAAAAAATAAACCAAAAAATATGTACAAACATTGCAAAATTGTCTACATTATGTAGGTAGTTTAATTTTACTCACAACTTTATGAAGACTTCTACAGTTAATTATCCATTGCTTATCTACTTTATTTTGAACACTTCGTACGTGCGTGACAGTTTCTAACCCTTAGATTACTTTCATCAATTAAATTTAATCACGTTTGACTATAAAGTTAGAATACTAACCACATAATCTATTTTAATTAGAGCGTAGCTCGTGATAAATACAAGGTGCGAGGATCGTGTAATTTGTTTGTTCGTTTAATTAACTGCTCCGATAATTAAATACGTTTTCGCGTTAAATGTCGTTATTGAATTTAAAACTTTAATGCGGATGTGACTTCATGTCTATCCACAACAAAAATAAGTTAGAAGCATTGAATGAAATATCAATTTATCTGAAACTATATTCCGATTTAAAGAAGTAACTTTTCTTGTTTCAGTTAAGGCAGTAGTAAAAACCTATTTATCATTTCTACTATTAGGGCTGGATTGGTTTTAATTTAGAAATGCGTCTTTTTTAATTTCTATCTCAATCAAACGTCACAAATCAAACTTAAGTAGTATCTAATTTCATACACTTAAAATACTTACGATGTAAAACATTGCTTTTTAAATCATTGAATGAAAATGCTCAAGCTGAAATGAATTCAATACAAGTGACAGGCATGTAATAAATTTGCAGAATATACATTTATTTTAATACTTGACTGTGTGTGAGTAAAATTTGGTATTGTACAATAATAACGAAAAATATCGAAGGTTCTTTTGTCACTTTAGGCAACGTTTTTTTAACGTGGTGGATATTTTTAAAAAAATATACTAATTACAATACGTTTTAATTGTGTGTGTGAGGTTGGGCGGTTGACTAAAGGCCAAGAATAAGAGGAATTCCAGATTTTTAAGACAATATAGATGTAGCATGTAAGGCACTAACAAACGAGCTTTCCTTTATAATAAATAGACAATTTAGATTGTTACAAAGTTAAGAACTTACAATTTTTATTTTGGGGGTTTCCTCTGTGTATGGTACATTATTAGTATCAATTAACGCTGATTATTCATAAGCTAATCCCTTCAGTAGGATACAATGTGATTTGTCCTGCATCAAACCTATACATAATAAGCATTTATCATAATAGTATTTTGATAAGCACTATTAGATAAGATTATTATGGGGTGGACTCTTTCTTGAAGATGGTTTACTTGCAAGACAACCCTTGCTTTACTTGCATGACAACCCTTGGCTTACTTGCCTCCTGTATGCCGCTCCTAGCTGGGTAAGAGACTGTACCCCTAACTTGTTAGGTCAAATATTCTCTTCATCAAGTACGTGTCTTCTTAGTCCCTTCGTTTCTTGATTCGAAGAGCATTCTCTTTCTGTTCTCCAGATATGCAATCAAATATGACGCGTCTTGCCGACACTTCGGTTTGTTCACAAAGCCGACAGCTTTGTCAGCCTTCCAGGGCTCCCGATAAAGCACCTCCAAAGCCGCTGTAGGACTATTTCTGAAAGCTCCAGTTATGCGTGGACATGAAAGTCATTGTAGACCTGTTAATTTGTTTCCTGCATCAGTTTGGTGTGATTTCTTTCAACAAACCACCGCTCTGAATGTGATTTGGGGTCTAATCATAACTTCATACAGCCAAAGAGCTATATTATGATGTTTGAGACACCAGATAGTACGAATAAAACGTCTGGTTGTCAGCAGCATCAATTTTTCATCAAGAAACAATTTGTTCAGTTAGCATTCCACGTTAACTTTTGATCAAGAATATTATTCCACGATACTTCATCGAAGCGGAAAAGCTCAGACCATCCATATCCATTTATATCCTACAGTTAATGGCTGATAACTTCCCGGTCTAAGTGATGATAACTATGGTGGTTTTACTGGGATAAAGGCCTACCAATTGGAACCATGTTTTTACAAGTCTCAGACTTCCTTTAAGGATATCCGAGACAGTGTCATCGCGTTTCCCAACAACCAAGATTGATATGTCATCTGCACAACCTTGGATGTATGTTCCTGACCGGTTGTTTTCTGAAAGGAGACCATTCACCACCATTCTTCCCAGAAGAGATGAAAGCACTCCTCCATTTTGTCACTGTCTTGTAGCCGTGACCTCCAACTGTTCACCAAGCATTGATTTTTGTATGATCCTGCTTCCTAGCATGGAGTGCTCCCACCTTGCTACGCCCTTGCCCATCTCTCATTCTCTCAGTTTCGCACTATAGAGTCAAACGGCAAGGTTTAGACTCCACCTTCCATGTCTAAGTAGGCGCACATGGATATTTTATTCCTTTACAGGGCATCCTCGATTGTGCCCACAATTTATGGAAACCAGTTTCAAAGGATTTTTCGGGTTGATATGAGTGTTAATTTCTTTGAAGGTTTACTCCGTAGAGCACCCTTTTTATGTATCTTTCCACCAGCTTCTTCATTGTTTTCAAGTATGACCTAGATGATACTCTCGCTATCACTGCTCATTAGACCTGCATTAGCCTCATTAGCGACCTAGGTACTGAAACCATCATCATTTGTTCGATTTGCCAGTTTTGTTGGTATAAACAAGATGTAAACATAAATATAAATAAAAAAGTTCATTATTATTTTTTTCATAACGTCTGGAAAATTGTATATATTACATTTATTTTATTTTATGTGTATTGATGAATGCAATATGTATGGCATAAATGTTTAAATGGCGAAACAAACAGCTCAGTAAAATGCATAACAATATACATATTTTTTCTAGTAAAATTATAGAAGAAGAATTCTCATAAGCTCTGTAGTAGTTATGCTACACAATGCTACACAATATAACAAACGAAGAATATGCTTTATATTTAAACAAATAATTTATTTTTACGCTTATCACTTTCACTTTTAGTCGTCATAAAATTACAATAAATTTAAATTCATTGGTGATAGGTACTGATTTTATCTAAATAAAGTTGAATGAAAATACGATTATGGATTTTTATGCTTAACATAACCACTTAAAAAAATTGTATTCATCACTTTTAAACATTATGCAATTACATAAATGCCCGTTCAAAAAAATATATGTTTTTAAAAAATTCCTACAAGTCTTAAAATCTATTTACAAAATAATGGAGAAGTAAAAGTCAGGTAAGGATTTTTTATAAAACTCTGAAATAACTGAAAAGTTACAATTAACTCAAAATTGAAAATTAACATATAAGCAATATGAACAGTTATAATCTAGAGGTAATTAATTTGTCAAGTTAATCCAGTTAATTGCATTTCTACTAAATTTAATTCCACAGAATTTGTTTCTGTCCATACATGTATTTAAATATACAATTGAATGATAATTGATATTCTGGCGAATTAATTAAAACAGGTTTCTCAATATTTTTATGCATTTATTTTAAAAAAAACCCCTTGCCAAAATGGGAGTAAAATTCAGGATATTTTAATGGAATTTTGTTAATTAATATTAACATTCAAACTTGAACCAGTATTTACCAAGGATGATCTATTTGTACAGTTAGACTCTCGACCAAATTATCTAAGGAGAACCGAGTAAGTAAACCGATAAATAAACATCGAGGGAAGCCATTACGTTCTGTTATACTCATTGTTTAGAACATGGGTTATTAAATATTAAAAGTTTGTTATAAAATGCATATAAAAAAAATATAAAACAACTTTTTTTATTAAATACATTATTAAAATTTAATTATAATACTACAATGGAAATTATTAGGTTTAGTTTTATAATCGTATTGTAATTAATGTCGGAAACATGTGAAAAGTTATAATCTAAATCAGTGCTTTTAAACTTTTGTACTTACTTCAGACTATTTTAGAAGAATGTACAAAATATTAAACACAGGGCGTACACTAAATTACGTTTTATATATTTTATGTTCTTTGAGTTCTGAGTTATTTGTTTAATATGTAAAGAGACTCGTTGTGACTTAGAAAACGTCATTAATATTAATTTGTTTAAGATAAACAAAAAATTTTCTAAAGAGCGAAGAAATTTGTTTTTAGTTATTAAAATAATGTTACTATAAAATGTTAAACATAAACATAATGTTTTGCATAATCGAACACAGATTATTCATAAATACTATCTCTGCTTTAATATATACATTCTTGTGTTTTACATAGAACTTTTAAGAAGGATTTAGCGAAATTATTAAAATTTCGTTGGATAAAAGAAGTAAAACCTCAAAGTATTTGGCTGCAACTTTGTTCAATATTTACAACAAGCTTATAGTCTTAAGTTACATTATTAATAAGATTGCGTTTGAAAACGTGTTTTGCTTTAGAGTAAATATATAAAAACAATTTCTAGTCATAAATTTTGAAATTCAAAACAACTGCAAACAGTATATGAAAAACAAAACATATAAATTTAGACTCATAAAAACATATTGGATTTCCAACATAAAAATAAAAACATTTGCAAGTTTTAATGATAAAGACAAATTTAATAAAATTATTTTAAAATTATGTTCAGACTGTTGGATGCATATTTTAATCAATGACTACAGCTCTATTTTACAAACGGCCAATGGAAAGGTGAAATTTTACAATGAACTCAATATAACTATATATAACTTCAAATATAAGTTCTAAACTGAATAAATTAAACTGACAGTTCGTATTCGTGACCATATTGCTAAATCTTAAAGCAAAACAAATATTTTTCGTGAATACGTAAGTCCAGCCATGAAAAACTAACTAATAATGTTTTGTGTTTGTGATGTCAGACTATTGAAAACCGTTCTTGTGTACAGTTGGTGTTTTAAATTGGAATACTGTGTAAACTGCATTGACGATACAATTTGTAAACATTTAATGTTGTATGCTCATAGGTACCCTAAATGAAAATCAAACGAATCAAGTGTAGAACGTTAACTGTACATGCACAATGTTCTCTAAAAGAATAAATGTTTTAAATATTTTATTATTTAATCTTTGCTGTTGTGTTGGTTTCCCGAGAACAATAATTGTATCTCAATTATTGAGTACTGTTTTGGAGATTTTATATTGTTACAGCTACTAAGCAACCAATGATAGTAAAAGAAAATCTGTATACTGTATCATCAATATCTACAACGTGCATTAAACCAAGTAAATAGTAATTAGTTAAGTAGTAGTTTTTGTAATGAATCTCCTAATGTGTTGCTGTATCTATGACATGTAGTTTCGTTTATATAAACAGTCAATCTATGCTTGATAAATCACATCTAATAATATATCCCTCTCGTACTGCTTAATTTAATATTTGGGAGGCTTAATTTGTATATTGATAAAACAAAATCGTAATTTCTAAACTAAGTCAGTGTATCTGTTTAAAAATAAATAAATGAGTAATCCATCCATAACAACTGCGTTGACAACTGGACAGTTTAACAATTAAAACTATAATGTTTCCCTACTTTAAAGCATTTATAAAGTTATTTTTTAAATGGCATATTTATTGTGCTAAATTAAACTGTTAATGCAATTCTTATAAAGGGTGGGGTTTTTAAAACTTAACATATATAACATTTAAAAAAGGAAAAATATATACAAAATGTGATCTCTGGACAGTTATTCACCATCAGGGTTAACCTTAGCCTATTTAGAAAGTCCTGAAACCCTTCCGTCCTTCTCCTACGACCCACATCTCAATAATGTTTAATATTTACATGCGGCTTGTGATATTGAGGCAATTAAAAACCCTTACATTTGTGTGGTAAGAGAATACAATCTGATACCGCTCTCGTTATCTATGCTACAAATTTTTTTTGTTGTTGTTTAGAATTGTTTAAAGTAAGATTATATAATTATGAAAATTATTACAAAGTTCAATATTTTTGTAATTGGACAAAGTCGACAGCATGAAATAAACAAGATCCAAGATTACTTGATCAGATAACATTAACAAGGATCTCCTTATAATATAACGTGACAATAAAAAAGAATTTATCCTTTTGACTACATACTCTGCACGTACACTTTAATTTCCATACTTTTCGCCTAAGAAGTAGTTAGTTGATATGGATCTCGATTTACGTTAAACAATTTTTACTTTATTACTACAGAAATTCTTGTTTTAAAAATAGTTTTAATAACATGTATCAAAAGACTCTATGTGTTAATACAAATTGTTTGAATACAGTAATAGGAGTGGGGTTTTGGAATTTAGCAAATATGTTTTGTAAGGTTCTCATAACAAATTTACAACTGCCCATAGAACATATTATGGGTATTTTTTTAAAATTATATTAAGTTTAAAAAAATAAGGCAAAATGCCATATTTTGGGCGTAACGAATGAGGCAATTAGTATTTATTAATAAGTTTTATAGTACTAACACCTACTAAGAATTCCATTTTCTTTTATTTGCGCCCCATTATCAAATCTTCCCTCATTTGAGGTCGTCAAATATTAAAACAAAAACAACACTAAACAAAAATATGTACATTTCACTACAGAAACATTCAACGGCCACTAACTTCATAGTTTGAAGAAAGAATCAAAGCAAGGCTGATAACTGTACATTGTATAAATGAGCTTCAAAATATGGCATTCTTCAATATCACCTATATTTAACCAAATACAGTCTTTTTTTAACATTTAACAAAATTAACAACAAATAATTTCTGAAAATTTACATTTGTATACAAAACACATAAATCCTAACAAATATCGAGTTTGATTTTTGTAATGATATTCTATACAGAATAAAACTGGAATGCAAACTCACAAATTATAACTTTATTAACTTAAACTCGTTTTAACACCAATGTTTAACACTAGTTGAATAGCAATTATTAACATCAATAAAAAATGTAGTTGGCACAAGTTCTATAATAAAGCCTTACTTTATCCATTGTATAGTTTGAGATGTTTATGTGGTAATAAAATTGCAATACATATTTATATAAGACGGTTTGTGTTGTACAAAATGTCATAATATTTACACCCACGTATAATTTTACAACAGGCTCAGCGTTGTTAATTATCTCAAATCCCATCGCGCAGTGTTAACTTTATACATTACAACATGCAGTTTTTAACAAGTTTGCCTTATTCTTTTCGTGCCCAAAATTTAATATACGTAATTTTTTATCGGTATACTTTAAACATTATCAATCGGATTAGGTACGCAATTTTTTAATTAATTAATTAAAATTAGAGTATATATTTTTTCAAGCTATTAACATCTGTGTATATGAAAAGTGATGGCTGATTGATTGACTGAATCTTAATCAACGTACAGCCAAAACTGATAGCCAGGGTTTAAAATTTTCGTAAAATTTGGGTACTTTCATAAAACTATTCTAAAGTGCACAAAGAAAGAATTTTGTTATATTTCGAATTTAAGGGTTGACAATGGTAAACAAAACGGGGTTCGCCAAAATTTATTACATATTTGGTATAAAAATAACAGTTACAAAAACAAATAACAAAACATTTAAAATTAATCGCTAACTAAAAATAAATGTTTTAGAATACAGATTTATCAATGGACGTCAATATGTTTCAAAGCTTTAAAAGTTCTTAAGTTAGGCATACACAAATCTTTACTTAAAAAATACAATAAGCAGATGTAGTTAAAAATTGTCCTGTAAAGTATTTATTCTGAAATTTGATTTAAAGATATCTGCTTGAAAACAAATGCACACAAAAGACAATACGATCCGCGAGGTCAGATCAATCGAAACCCCAAGTCGACTAAATACAA
>JAGFPH010008815.1:0-13177 GCA_018207615.1 Philaenus spumarius
GCTCTTATTTTCTTCAAAAATTCGGCTAAAAAGTTTCTTATGATACGGATGAACACAATTTACTTGAAGTATTTAGTGGTGATGGAAGGTAGGGAGTATGCGGGGCAATCAATAAAGTATTGAATGACTTTAATAATAAAAATCGAAATGTATTTTTCAAATAAGCTTGCAATTGAAATTAATATATTAAATTAAATACCAATATTCGTTGGAAAGATACAATTCAAAAGATTTTAGTAGTTATTAAAGATAAATTTGTTTTTCAATAATCAAAAATAAAATAACACACTCAACTTCCTTCGTCACACAGCATCAAAAAATGTGCTTCCATTTCTTCGCACATTGCTGGAAATGTTTTGCCATGTTTAGATGGTGCAGGATTTCGATAACTTGAAATGGCCGATATTAAAGGATTAGACGAAAAAAGAAGTGAATGCTACAGATCAGTGATATTAATGACCCGGGAAGTTTTCCCCCTTGTTTGTTAATGGGAGTAAAATTCTTGAATTATCTTTAATTTCGGTAGTGCCTTGTTCATCTACATAACTAACCTAGCTACTCACATAAATACTAGAAGGTCTTCGAGTTTTTTTTTTTTTAAAGTAATTTATCATTTTTCCAAACCTCCAATATCCCATTCTAGAAACAGCAATTTAACATGCAAATAATCGAGAACATTCTGCTGGTGCAAACGGTTTCAAATGAAACAGTTACACAAACAACTAAAACATTCAATCCAACATTCGTGGCCAGTATTTTAATTTTCACCTTTACAAAGTTTCACATTATTAGAACAAAATTAGTGATCATTGATTATTTTTAAAATCGTGAAATACGATAACTAATGCAGTTATTAACGAATTTCCTTTGGAAAGATGAGCTATTGCAGTGACCCTTATGGTAAGCCTAAGTTAATGAGCAGCAGTTATGGTCCCCAGAACACGTTTTGGGGTGTCATTAGAAATTTTATATACTCGTTTATATATATGTATGCTAGCTGAATACCCGTGCTTCGCTACTGGGAATTTGTTTTGCATCACTGTGTTACATAATTTGTAATATTTTTCTCTCATCTTTTATTGCACGAAAGTGGATTATTACATAATATTTTCAATTAGTTTGTTATTTATTGTTCACTGGCGGCCCGTCAATCGTCTTTGTCATGGTATTTGGACTGAATAAATTAAATCAATTTAAAATTAAAGAATTCAGAGTGAAGAGCGTCTTCTTTTTCAACCTCTAAATCTACAGACTGGTAAATCACGGATTTAGCTGTTTGTTGCAGATCACCCAGATACGTCTCCATCCGAATCCGTAGATCGGGATAGTTTTGATCAGCTTACGTCTTTAAATATTTTCTTAAAATGAATTAATGAGTTCCAAATTTCAGCTCTCTAGCTTTAAGTAAAGAATACCAATTAATTTATTATTGTTTTCAGTGGTTGCTATCACATTTTCACCCCTTAGCAACACGTAACAAAATGTAAAATTGGTTTATTTTTATGTGTATCTTGTAAGAAATAAATGTACAAAACTTCAGCTTTCTAGCTTTAAGGAAAGTATAACAAACAATATTTATTGTTTTAGGGGTTGTTTCAACACTTTAAAGCCAAATATTTTAAAATTCTTTCTTAGTGCCTATGAGGAATATGTATACAAAATTTCACGTTCCTAGGCGGCATTCAATTAATATTTATAGTTTTAGGGGTTATTACTACATTTTCACCCCTTAGCAGAACGTGACAAAATATAAAACTAGATTATATTTTATATCTATCTTTCAGGCATAAGTGAACAAAATTTAAGCTATCTAGCTAAGGAAAGTATAAAAATTAATATTTATTGTTTTAGGGGATGTTACTAACAACCCTTATCACCTAGGGGTATAAAAAATAGCCAACGACCTATTCTCAGACCTACCAAATAAACAAAAAAATGTCATAAAAATCGTTGAAGCCGTTTCGATTAAGTTCGATAACAAACACTGTGACACGAGATTTTCACGTATGTAGATAGTGTTCGCACTCTAGCGGCCGCATTTGAAGTTAAATTTTAAGTCACACGTTGGTTGTCTATGTCGCTCGGACTAGTTCGTTAGACAAAAAAAATCCAACGATCGGAAATAGGTTTTTTAACAGAAAGTAACTTATGTATATATGTGTTCGCACTCTAACGGCAGTATTTGAAGTCCGATTCGGTCCAAATTTGGTACACACGTTGGTTGTCACTCAGACAGGTTCGTTAGCAAAAAAAAAAACGAACAACCGGAAGCACGTTTTTACAAAGTAACCATTTTTTTCTTAATATTTTTCGTACTATACCTTATTCACCGAGAGTTAAAAGTGAAGCACCTCCCCCTACAATATTTATGGGCTGGGCAGACTGTGTCACACGCGGAAATACCTCAGGGACGAAAGAAAACGTTAGGGTGGGCTAGAGAAGACAAAGTTTGTTTAATAAGAACTACTGTGA
This sequence comes from Philaenus spumarius, assembly GCA_018207615.1. Lineage (NCBI taxonomy): Eukaryota > Metazoa > Arthropoda > Insecta > Hemiptera > Aphrophoridae > Philaenus > Philaenus spumarius. The sequence continues at coordinate 2,473 of JAGFPH010008815.1, forward strand.
ATCGTACGCCCCCACACGTGATATTCGTTTTCCTCATTGGCTCAAATCCCTAACGTCAGCCATTGTACGGTGGTGCTTCACTTTAAACTCTCGGTGAATAAGGTATTGTATGAAACTTGTTTGGGGTCGTATCTAAACAAATATATTTAGGAGATTATTCTACACATTTTGTTTTTTGTGGACTACCTTACGTCTGGTCAAAACCGATCAAAACGTAAAATACCGTAACAGTACCCTGTATGTTTCATCCAGCGACCAAGGAATACTATGGTCCCTTTATCTCTCGAAAGGGAGTTTGTCCGCTGCGAGCGAAGCGAAGCAGTCCATAATCCAAGGCCACAAGGTCGAACAAGCGAGCGGAAAAAAGAAGCGCGTGAGCCGGGGCTGGAAGCTGAGGTGGAAGCCAATTCTACTAATGTATAATTCGTCAGATATAGCGTGACCCCTCAGATGCGCTGGCGGGAGGGAAGAATTTGTACAAGTGGGGACACTGTCAGCTGGAGGGGAAGGGACACCACGCACAAACAATACATTTATTATAAACCCATGCAAGAGCTTCCAGACCGAAGTATTATGTTCAGAGCGCGGCAATAGACTGAGCCTCTCTCACCACTGGAATTAACTCCGAGTCTACTGCGTATCTCATGGCCACGGTTCATGCTAGACATTCTCCAGTATACTTTGTAGGCAGCTATTCAGAACCCTCGTGAGTAGACCAATTTCCCAAATTGTTGGTTGAAACCCTAAAACATGTAAAATTAATTTTTGAAAATTCGTTCAACTCGCGTCAGCGGTTTGGCTAAGTGGTTGAATTATTAATTCGCATCGCTTTGCCATACAACGAATTTGACTGGATATTGAGTTTATTATTTAACAGTTCTTATTTGTTCACCTCAAGTGCTTTATATATCTGAAATTGCTCAACGGCGTCCTTGTATTTTCCCTTGTTATACACATGTAAAGGGAAATTTTGTTTCAAAATTGACATAGTGGTGGTTACTGTTAATTTTGTGGTGTGCATGCGTTTATTATTGCCGATGTTCCTATTGGGTGAATTTGTCCTGTATAAACACTCATGACAAGTTATTTTATATACTTCTTGTGTTAAGAATTTAAGATAACAATCAGGTATGCACAACGTTCCTCAGTCTTCCTTCAAACGTCTGGGCGTTGCGTATCTGTGTAATGTGTTTGTTTTTAGTGTTTTAAACTTTGACGACCTTTTAAACAACCTAGTAAGTATACAGTTTTGACTCCACAATTTCCTCCCTAAAATACTCTTATGGGAAGGGTTTCCTTCGGAAGAAAAAGTTCTGTCCAACGAAGTGTTGCAGCAAGATGGTGCAAGTCCGCATTTCAACATGTCTATTGATGCCTTAAATACACGTTGGATTTTCGCGATGGAAATTACGATTTATAATATTTGTCTTGCATCAACTTTCGTTGGACTCAATTATCTGCGACTTCTTGTTTTGAGACTAACTCACATTCGAAACTTGAAAGACTAGACAGGGCATTTCATACATGAAGCAGCTTGTGCGGTTTGGGTTAAATTCCTTTGACTTGACCTCGAGTGTCGAGCTACTTTAGTTTTCATGTGTATAGGTTGTATAAGAGGTTTTGTCCCGACTGACTGACATATATTATAATCATTGTATTTGGATAACCTAATAGAACTCCGATCCAATGCAATATTTCAATCCACTGGAAATTCGACGATAGTGGAGCGATCTATGGGGGAAATGACGGAAGCCGGTGCGTAGTACCTATGCCTTGAATGATTTCTCCCTAGCGCTACCCCGCGGCGCGATCATGCAATATTTTCCCGACAACCTTTTTTCGCCACACTGCCGCCGTATGCATGCACCATAATCTATTTTATTATTCATGATCTATGATATAATCAACGTGGAGCAAAAACTACTTAAGATAAAAATAGGAAATTTTAAAGATATATTCTTATGGGGTCATAGAACTACACTAAAAAATTATTTTGCCATTTTTGATTTTAAAGCTTCATTAAAAATGGTGAAAATACGGGAGGGGGAGAATAAAAGCAAACACACAAAATTCAACAAAAAAGGCTTAAGGCACGCCGAATGCTATACTATAATATATAGCAAAAGCTATGCAGCATTCAACGAGCGTTGCATCGCATAGTGATTACAGTTTATAGCGCACTATAAGCTTTAGGCGGGTTACACACATATGCATCTCGCACGGTGCGACTAGCATTTTTGATGCCAGTAGCACTGTGCGAGATGCATGCACGCTGCATGGTCGTGGCACATGCTAGTGGCAAGGTGAGAGAGGTGGGGACTTTTTGGAGCTCAGTTCATTGGAAAATGTCGTCATCGTCGTCGGATGATGAAATGCTGTTGTTACTTACCGTCATTAGAAGAAGACGATGTCGAAGTTGAACTTCGATGCAAGATTTCTCCACGCCTTGTCCTGCTTATTTCTGTTACTGTATTCTTTCAACTTAAAATTATACAGTATTGGAGTCTCCTCCAAAGCTAACACAAATTCAATATTTGTTTTATCGTCCTCCAGAAAAGGCATTTCTAATTATTCCAACTAACTATTCACATAATTTAAACTAGGTTATACACGATTTAATTACAAATTACTAATACAAAATTTAAGCTATTCAAAAAGTGACTTTCCGCACTTGTCAACGCAGTACACCGTGGGAACGAGAGAGTCAGGGCTGTCTGCGGATGGCCATGTGACTTGGAAATGTGTTCTGCGCATGCGTCAACTCAAGATGCAAGCTGCATGCAGCGCCAAAACACCGACCGATCGGTTCCTAGTGGCGCTGCATGCTCATGCGACTAGCACACGAGCTGCACTATGCCAGTAGCACCATGCCAGTCGCATATGTGTGTAAGCTCCACGTGATTAAAACAGGTTGGTCTTCGAGCTGCATGCTAGTAGCAAGAAAAATGCTAGTCGCACCGTGCGAGATGCATATGTGTGTAACCCGCCTTAAAGTTTAGCGGTATAGCGCACCTTTCGATTATGGATATATTTATCGCGTTTAGCAGAATTGGGGCATGCGTATAAGGTTTCTATTTCACGCCATTGAACTTCTTAGCTTGGTTTTCAAGACGTTGTTTTATTGTATTAGTATTACTGTATATCACTTGTCATATCGAAAGAACACGGAAGGTTTATTAGAGGAGGTAAAGAGTTATCCTTGGTTGTGGTTAACAAGTAGCCCTGACTAAATTTAAAGAACACCAGTTGAGAAGTGAAAGCGAAGAATTAAAATAAAAGTGGTAAGTTATCAGTGATTTTGTTTTACAGGGCATTCGTAGTAAAATACCAAATTACTTCGGCTTCCATCAAAATGCCGAAGTATTGAAATCATGCCGTAATTTTGTGTGTGTCTGTTTTCCTGTATACACGATATAAGCACTCACAGACGTCGTAGAAAACTTCTGGTGGTGCCAAAATCTTCGTCATTTTTTTGCGGAGAGTTGAAAAGCTTTTGAGCTTTCTAGCTTGAGTAGTAGCGTTTTTAGGGTCACGTTTTCAGGTCAAATTTTTGAAAATATTGGGTCGAAATTATGAAAATACAGTGTGGGGTATCGTTTTATATGTTTCAGTACGAGAAAACCGATTTTGGCAGTTAAAAAGTCGTAGCGCTTCGGGGTCACGTTTTTGGATGAAAATTTTGAAAATACAGTGTGGGGTAACGTTTTATATGTTTTTAGGTACAGGAAACCCGATTTTGACCGTTAAAAAGTCGTAGCTTGTATGGGTCACGTTTTTTGGTCAACATTTTGAAAATATTGGGTCAACATTTTGAAAATTCTGTGTGGGGTATCGTTTCATATGTTTTGGGGTACGGGAAACATAATTTTGAGAGTTAAAAAGTCGTAGTTTCAATTCGTGTGTTCTGTCCGGACGAGCCGAAGTCTCGAAAAAGTGTTCCACCTTTTCACTATCTTTTTTTATTTTTATGTTTTATTTATTTCATAAATATTCCTATAGAAAATAAACATAAAAAATGTTTTTATGGAATTAATTAAATATATTTTATAGCTTTTGGTCTGCATGACTGGAGCGATATCTCACAAAACTTATAGCACTATATAGTATAGCATTCGGTGAGAGGGAGCCTTTACTATATTATAAATCAAACATCTGTTGTTACATTTTATCAATAAAACAGCTGATTTGGATAAAAATCTTAACACAGTTTTAGGTTAGACTTAATACTGAACCAACACACATTCCTTGAAAGAACTTACATTTATTACTATAGCAATTATTTTTTTTACAAACATCGGGGTTTTTAGGTTAGGTTTATATCACTATTATTTTTTTAAAACCTGGTTCTACTGTGTATGCGTCGGGATCTAGGTACCGCGCCCCCAACACCCCGATCCAATTGCCTCTGTCATGATTATATTTATATAATTAAGCTACAGTACATGAATGTATACAACTAAAATAATAAATATAAATATGTATAATTTTTGCATACATTTCACAGTTCACACTCAATTAAAATATGTTTCTATAATGTGTGTGGAGTGATGAGAATCAACTCATATAAAAACGAGTGTACGTCAAAACGTACGTGAGTAACAGTACAATATAACAGCTGATTTCACCCATCATCTGTAATACTTAACCCTCCAGTGGTCGCGTCAATAATAGTTAGGCTACGTGAGGAGTCGCGCACGGTGGATTCCACCAGGTTTAGTGAATAATTAAAAAACATTTCTAAAAAAGGCAGTTTATTGAGTAAAATGTTATTTAACATGCATTTTGTTACACAAATCAAGTTTTACAGTGTATTTCAATAAACTTTTTTACATTTTGTGTTGTTTTATCTTATATTCTTAAATGAGCAATAATTGTATGTTTTTGCAGAATTTAATTTCGAAAACGGCTCTAAGGATTCCCTTGTAATTTGGTACATAAGTTATTTGTTACCCAAAAAGTCAGTTGGACTTATTGAAAATTACCGGAAAACTCGTTTTCTACATCTTTTTCTCAAATTAAAAAGTAAAAATTGTCCATTTAAAATACACAGCACAGCTGATGCATAATTTGTCCATTTAAAATACCCAGCACAGCTGATACATAAATGTTTTCAATGCCAGTACCATAATCAGATGTTTCCTTTAAAGTTGTGTGGTAGGCCTAATGTGTATTAGTAGTTACCATAGCAACTAATAAATATCATGTAACACAGACGTTAAACAACAACAGCTTCTAAAACTTACCCTTTATTAATTACTAGGGGACACCCCTGCGTGCTCCGCACGCCAACCCCGTTGGAACCTTCTATAAACACAATCATGTTATGATTTCTTTATAATAAAGGTGTATGATGAATAATAACCCCAAAGCTAAAATGGTAAATAATGTTAAATGTTCACATCAAATTATTTCATATATTTTATAACAACAGTTATAATAAAGGTTAAAATAACCATTTTAACCTATTACACTATACTCAGATCTATACTTTAATAAAACCTAACCTAAAATCTAGAAATACAAAGTTTGAAATTAGCTGTAAAGGGAAATATTAAAGCAAACAGCTGTTAACTGTTATTTTATTCAATTGGTAGCCATGGTAATAAATGTTAATACATGTGTTAATTTATTAGTCAAGGCCTAACCAAAGATTTTTTTCCGACTAAATGTACAAATATTGAAATAAAAAATGTTTTTATCGAAATAAATTACAGCCTATGTTACTCAGGGATAGTGTAGCTTTTTATTAGTAAAACTATTTTTGGAATCGGTTCAGTACTTTCAGAGATTACCCCCTACATACAAACAAACAAACAAACTTTACCTCTTTATAATATTAGTATAGAAGTTGTGAAATATTATAGGCCTAACCTAAAAAAATCCTATATGGTATTTACACTCATTTAGGGTACGTTAAAATATAAACAAACAACAATGTTTAAATACATTTACAATATTTAAACACAAACCTAACATACTTTGCAGTTTCAATGATGTTTAATACTGTACATTGAGTAGGTTATCACTTACATACCTGATACATACTTCAAAATAAAAAAATAAAAATAATAAAAAATATATATATTTTTGAAGTGAAAACTTCTTTAGCGGCGTTGGGCACTTTTTGCTTGGGGAAAAAGCATTGAATTCGCGACCGTTACCACTCGAGATATAGTATGTATTATATATATATATATATATATATATATATATATATATATATATGTATGTACGCAACGCGAATATACTACATAGCACTTCTTATTGGGAGAGGAAAAAGCATCAAACTCGCGACCGTCACCGCTCGAGATATAGTATGTATCTATAATATATATATATATATATGTACGCAACGCGAATATACTACATAGCACTTCTTATTGGGAGAGGAAAAAGCATCAAACTCTCACGACCGTCACCGCTCGAGATATAGTATGTATGTATATATATATATATGATATTTGTGTTATATGTATATTAAATACCAAAGTCAGCAAAGTCATTAATGTTTTAAATTATTTTATCCTTATTCCTCCTCCTCTAATATTAGTACGGACAAAAAAATATAAATTGGTCATAGAAGTTATCACTTCCAACGTGTGGTCTTAAGCACACTATTTAATTTTTTTTTTTTAATAGTCAATTGATAAAAACATATCAATTAAACATATTTATTAAAATATTTTAATAAAATAATCTTTAAAGATAATTTTATAATTTGCTTTATCGGGGATATAAAACAAAGCTAGAGTTTAGCTGATGGGATCATAACAGAGATCATAACCAGATCGTAGATCGACTTCCAGCTAGTAAGTAGCATTGAAGAAACAATACTATAAGAAGCGAAACCTAATGGGTTTTAAGCGGACGCTTGTGTGGTAGTTCAGATCGAAGTCACTCGGAGCGCCACCAGTCTTTTGCTGCTCTTTGAGACGAAACTGACATTATAGGCAGAGTTTAAATTTCGCCGCACCACCAGACAGCGAATATATCTGCCTCTTGCACTGACCTCCTTTCAACATCCCAACGAAGAGAATAATTTAGTTTTCGTTTTGGAGGGAGCAAGCACATGTTTCAATATTTGGCGCACGTTGCAACTACATTATACAGTACTGTTGAACAATGATTTATTATTGACAATGTTTTTAATAACCAAATTATAAAATGTGGCATAAATTTAATACTTTTTTTAATGAATCAAAAACAATTTTAAGTAGTAAATGATTTTTTTGTAACTTAACGTAAAAATGTTATGTCAAATACTGTATAAAATTATCTTAAATCTCCAATTAACATTATTTGAACATGGCTTTCTCCTGAATTTGATTTGATAATCTATTACTGTAAAATATTGTAAAGTCTTCTAAGTTTGTTTGTTGAAAAAATATCCCATACAAGGTAAATGTAAAATATGCATGCAACAGTAATTAACAAATAAACACTATATTTCGTAAACTCGGACTTAAAATTGGTAAAATATTTAACGAAATATACAAAAACTTAGGTAAAATTGCAAAACAGTTTTTGTTTTGACACCAAACATATATATTTCAGCCTTTCTGAAATAACGTGTTAGATTGTTCATTACTGCTTTTGGGATATTCAAAGCTTATAAAAAGTATAGTTTTCCAGGCAATACTTATGACAGTTTGGCGAAAAAGCTCTAAAAGATTTATTTTTATGTAAATAAAACTGTTCTCGTTTTGAGTATAACGGTTAAATGTTTACAAATATTTGTAAATAATGGGAAGTAAAGTTGTTCGCGTCCATGGAACCTGTTAACCTCACGTGCTTCCCGGGTGGTGCTAAATGAACAACAGTTAAACAAATAATTAACCAAATCAAATCATTCCATATTTTCAACCCGATTATTAAAAAATCTAATATTATTAGATTTATGTATCTATTCAATAGATTATTATTAGTAATTAACTAGAGGAGGCTGTTAATTGTAAATACAAAAATACTATACAATTTATCACAACGGTTTGAATTCCTTAAATCCTTTTTGAATTATTAATCCCTACTGGAAGTAGTAAAATGACACAATGAGAAGGCTTAAGCTTAAAATTGAAATACAGTTGTATACAATAGCTTAAACAAGTTTTTCATTATGTTTTGTACGCACGTTAAAAATGTAACCGCAATAGATAATTACATTTAAAAATTTAGTAATTTGTCGTTTTATTGATATCAGAAATTTTAAAAATGTCACACTTAAGGTTAATAATTAATTACTTTATAAATGTTACATTTGTGTTTAAATGTACAGGCAAATAACACAATAACTAGATCATCTGTCCGATTATTAAAAGCACGTAGTTAGACATTTTACTAATAATAAATCAGCTGTTAATTGTAAATACAAAAATACTATACAATTTACCACAACGGTTTGAATTCCTTAATTCCTTTTTGAATTATTAATCCCTACTTGAAGTAGTAAAATGACACAATGAGAAGGTTTAAGCTTCAAATTGAAATATATGTTATGAGCGTACGTTGAAAGGTTCTCTCAAACAAAGGGCGAGCTTCTAAACAAAAATAAATAACGTGGGGAATTTTTAAGATTTTATAATTTGTATTTTTTAACAAACTTAAAATGAGGAAATGATAAATTTTATATTTTTGGGAATGTCTGGGCTTCAAATTGGTACATTTGTCATGAGCCTAACTGGTGACGCCCAAACTAATGGATCTTACACAAATTTCTCCCATTTAAATAACATGGCGTAATTTTAAAATGTCAGTTGTTAAAATAAACTCAATTTATTGGATTTTTATATTTTGCTGTAACTCTGCAGTGTAAAACGAATAAAATGACACTTTTTTTACAAATTGGTAGAAAAATACCGACGTAACAGGCCGATAATGTACTTTACCAACGATAATTCAATAATTACAAAGCAAACGCATAAAAAACGCATACGGTACACATGAAGCAAAAACCTATAATAACGGTCGTTACACAATTAACATTGATAATTCAATAATTACGATAATTATACAATAATTCAATAATTTATATAAAACAGGAAATCTATAAGAGATATAGAAGGGTACTGTAAGCGGCGTAAATGTTCTAAATTTTTAGCTCTTTCAATTGAGCTATCAACCAACCTCGTCCTTTTTTATTTTTTCAAATAAATAAAAAAAATGAAAAAATGCATACAATTAGAATTTTTATAGCCTTGAATGTTTAAAAAAAATCATTGCTTGATGGCATATCTAGAGATAAAAAATAAACACATTTTTTTTTTAAATCTTTACAATCGGTCCATTAGGAGAGGCTGGGCGATTGGAAATAGGTTTTCGACAAAAATCATTTAATAATATAGATTATTATTTGAAAATATAATTAATTATAACAAAATACTACGAGATGCTCTTCTCTTTCAGTTATTGTTTTCTCACTTTAAAATAGGATTTACAAAACTTTTATAAATTAACGAAATGATTTATAAACGCAATAAAAAACAAATACTAAAATATACTTTATTATTAAAACTAATGAATAAAAACGTGAATCCAGAATAAATAAATAGAATAGCGTGATCGGACCAATGGAGAGCATAGCAGTTGTTTACGTTTACGCATCGACAAAACTATTTGGTCTCTGTGAAGTTGACACTAGGGGCGGGCACGTAATGTACAGTCCCAATTAAGAAGGTACAGTCCGCGCGGCAATGCTGCTGGCGGTACCTGTTGGCCTCGATCCAAACTAGGCATTTTCGACTGTTGAAAAGTGTTACCTCTGATAACATGGGAGTTTCGCTTCTTATAGTGTTGTTTCTTCAATGTAAGTAGTAAGCATTATAAAATTATTGTTCTTACTAGAATACGAAGACGTACGAATGTTTCCGAATTAAACGAATGGGATCTTTTCTTTAAATTTGTATAAATGAATCAATAATAAAAGGTTGTATTTATATTCATATTATATCCTTAAAGATTTAATAGACTTTCTTATATTCATTTATATTCATCTTGGCAGTAATACAGAATATTGTTCTGAACAACAGAAACACAAATACCAATATTACTATAACGTGAGGGGTCGCGCACGGTGGAAAGACCAGTTGGTAGAACGGAACGATTGCAGTACAGCCGCCAACTGAAGCACCCGGGAAGAGTGCTGGTGTCATAACTGAGTAGTGAAAGAGTTTGTGTGGAGGTATGGGAGGGGTGGAAGATTTTAAAAGCTCCACTCAGTTTTTATAAGTAAAATACGAAAACCAGGTCGATTAGACCGTGGCGCGACCTCTGAAGGGTTAAACTAACATAGCATAGATTATACTTTGGGGTTATGTTTAAAATTTCAATCAATATTAGGCTATGTGTTGTAATTTTTTTTTAATATGAGTTGTAGAACTAATTTACGCTATAATATGTTATAAAATTTACTTTAATGTTATCAAATAAATATAAACACAACCTTTTATCATCAATATATTTATTTATACAAATTTATAGAAGACTTACCCATTCGTTTAAATTCGGAAACATTCGTACATCTTCGTACAACATATAAACATATTCCATTATTCAATTTCTTCATTATAATATTAATAACTTCTGTATCATTTGATATATCAACATGAAATAAAACTGGATTTAAAGATAGTATTTTTGTTTCTAATAACGCATTAAAATACACATTTTTACAAATAGGCTTACAGTTTAAGAAAATCTATACTTATAAAAG
>JAGFPH010008815.1:13277-31776 GCA_018207615.1 Philaenus spumarius
TTTATAAACAGATACAAGTACTGTATCTAAATCAGATTAAGTGATATAGCGTCTTTTAGTTTTATATTTGTTAATAACTACTTTACATAAAAAAAACATTTCTGACACTGGTAATCCATCCTTTTAAGGTTATTGTCAACAAAAGTAACCGGTATAAAGAGCTAATATTTCTGTCACTGTCACAGAAGTCACCGATACCAAAAACGTAACTGGTTCATCTGTAATGAAGAGTAGTAATGAAACTCTATCCAAATAGCACGGGCTGTTCTTGAACGTGCTACCTTCTGAACCCTAAACATACAGTATAGAGTAGTGTCTGCAATTGGCAAAAAGGAATATACTTCCAATCTAACATGTAAGTTTTTGACGAGAGCATAGTTATAGTACATTCAGCGAGAGTTTGCAGTAAATCGCTATGCTGTGGCCATTTTGAAACTTTAAATTTAGACTTTGAATGAGTTTTTTAAGTTGAATTTTAAATTTATACACATGTGACTTAGTAAAACTTTTATTAAGAGGTTTTAATTGTCCATGTCTTTTCCTGTCATCCGTCATAGGTAGCGATTTACTGCAAACACACACTGAACGTACTATAAAAAATTACTGATAAGAAAACAGTGGGGGGGGGGGATGTGTTAAACTAAATAGAACAGTGATTATTGCCAATACATTAACCAACATAGACTCAAATCAAGCAAAGACATAAAATTGTGATGTGACCGACACTGAGATCTGGGACTGAAAAAGAACATACTAAATCATCCTAGAAAAAGTGATCATGTAACCATAGAACGGAACTTCCTTCAGAGGGTTCCTGAAGGCAAACTGAGTACTAGTAAACTTTTAGTGAAGTTATTAATCAGCTGGTATGTAATGTATTTCATTTTTCTTTACGCATATTTGCATATACCTCTACCAAGTATATAATCTGTTTGAATTCAAAAATGATAACTTACTTTGAGTACAGTTTTCTCTTTTTCTCGTTTCCTCTGTTTGTTTTTTCTCCTAGGTTTTTCAACAACACTAGGTTTGGATCTTGGCACAGAGAACGAACGAGACCTTGAAAAGAAAATTAAAGCAATTTATTAACCAATCAAAAAACTACATTAAAATTCAATACAACTCTTTTATGCAAATATCTGTTTTATTTCTAGCGGTAAATTTATATTCAATAGAAAAGATAACAACCCATCATAGATTTACTGAAAACTACGATCACCAAAACATACATCAAACATTGATGGTGAGGATCTGTGAACAGACTTGACGGCTCCCAAACACAAAAATAGTTTACAGAAAGATACTAATTGAAAGAAAACTTATCTCTCATTACTTTTCACAAAACTTTGAATCTGCAATAGTTGGATGTAAATTATATCCTTTAACACTACTGTTGTTTCAAAACTATAGTAGTATTACTTTTGGAACCAGAAGGGGTGTTGAGGGTTTTTACCAATTTCAGGAATACAGTACAACCCGTCACATTTTGACTAATGTAATGACGGATGATTTGGATAATGACAAATTTGGAATGAAACATGGCCATAAATCATTGCAAAAATCAGTACGATAAACAGTTAGTTTCTGTTAGTAATCAGTACTTCTTCACAGTTAAAATCTTTAAATGTAAGCTACTGATTTTCTTGTTACTGCATCTAATAAAATTTTACAAGACAATTATACTTTACAAGTTTTAAAATAGTTTATTAATTTTTGTTAAAAACTATATTAATCATGTGTAGAAAGCATACACAAACTATAGCAGATGGAAGACAGAACCAAGGTCACAAATGAACTAAAATAGCTCAGATAGTAATAAGGGATGACTTGTTCAAACACGATCACCCGCTGTATAGTCAACTCCACTCCAAAAAATATCAATAGGTCAGTAATTTTTCTTTCAAATTACTGTAAAAATATTGTTCTTACCCGTGATGAGTCAGTCAGATATCAAAAGCATGTATATGTCATGTAATAAAGGTAGAAGTTTACATATTTCAAAGTTATGAACAAATAGGTTTTGACAAGCTGAAACAACGCCCTTTTGGCATATATATTTATGCTGGCTAGTTAGAATGCGTATTAACTACAAGAAATTTCACTATACCTTTTGTTGTGAATAAAATCGACTTCGACAGACAGTAAAACCCCGGTTAACTGAACTCGGGTTATCCGAAACGACTCCGAAAATCCATAGTTAATATTGTATGTACAATATTTAATTTTTTAAATCAAAATTAGAACCTTTTTCTACTACTTAAACATCTATTAGAAATTAAGTAGCGGCTTTAAAAAAATCTGCCAATGTCAAACCTTAAATTCAGTTTTCTCAGAACTCGAAAAATGTTAGAAGCCCCCCTTTCCTTTGATGTCGGGCCGCATATTTTCTCCCTCCTCAGAATCAAATAACAAAATAAACAAACTACGTATTTATTTTTACACGTTTATTTTTGTGCACAGAGTAACTGAAACTTTATTTTTAACGTTTTACACACGTGCAAAAAGTAGGTTGAAAATGTGGAAAAATTATATCTGCGGATAGTTTTGTCAAAGCCAACACATGCTATGCTCGATATATATCCCAAGCATCCTGGGAAGCGATTTTTTGTAAACATAGCCACTATGTTTCCACCGACGCACGTGTCGCCTTTCGTTCTTCCTCTCCAGGCACCAAGTCGACTTCCAAACCATGTGTTGTTTGTTTTGATTAAATTACATAGCCTGTTATTGTGAATTGCACATACCGAGTATTGTGGGCATAGCATGCATAGGAGGACGAAAGCTATGTCAGGTGTGTGAAGGCCTTAAGACACACGTTTAGAGGGAAGCAAAAAAAAAACAAAAACAAAATCACTGAGTTTTTTGAATGAGTAATTCATATGCTACAAATTATTAAGTACGGTATACTGATGTATTGTAATCCTAAAAATATAATTTTAACTTAAATAAAGAACATAAGTGTAGCCTACAAAGACATTTTTGAATTTGTTTGACCTTTAACTCTTTCCACTTGAGTGCCGGGGCAGCCCCGCACCCTACTAATCCGCACGGTCTCCTATATCGGACGAGCCCCAAACTCGCTATAACAACGTTCTTTGATTGCATTTGAACCTACATAATTACTTTGATGACCCCTATTGAGGTTGAGATGTTCTGCTATCTGTGGAATTTTTTTTAGAACCATTTGAGTTCAGTTTCTGTGGTAAATAAATCTTAGAAAATGTAATGTTTGCCGTCTTTGGCCGCTCTGTAAACAGCTGTCTACTCTCGCCGTTGTTTGGTTACTATGCAGTATTAGTTTTGTTGTACTAGGTTATCGTGTGTAATTTCACTGTATATTTTTTAATATTGTCCTTTTTACAATAATGATTGTTGTGAAATAAAATGAACGAAGACGACGGCAGTTACAAAATGATGGGAGTGGTGACGGAACTTTTGTTTCGAACCTGAGTTATTCCAATATTACCAATAAATAAGTTTTGAAAAAAGCTTTACTTACTTGTTTTGACCTAAATAATGCTGTTGCTAAGCAATAAAATAAATAGTTGAGGTAATTTTGTACAAGTTGGTGTCAAAACTATTTTTTTCATAAAAATTAATTTTTTTATAATGTATTATTGTGTCTAAAACATTTGTTAACCACTTAATTTTGTTTGTAAGGATGTAGGCAACAAATATAGGTCTTCCCATTAAAAATTTGTCCAAAATTGTTGTTTTTCCCGTTTTTTGTTACAAATTTCTATTTTTTTCAATAAATAAAAATTTAAAAATACACTTAATAATAAAAAATATATGTTTTATTTCATACCAATCTGTACTTTAGTCATAGAAGAAACTAAAAAAAAATCAGCTTTTTAGAACTGACAGAAATACTTTTTTTGGAGTAAACAAATTAAAGTGCAATATTCGCTCAAAATTAAATGGAGCTGATAGCAACACTAGGTCCCCAGTAATTGGAGTGGAAAGGGTTAAAACCTTTCAAAACTGTAGTGTTAATTGTTCATGGCTTAACCGAAAAAATTGTTATCCGAAACGGCTTCCCTCCCTTTCGTTCCGTTAACCAGAGTTTTACTGTGTGTAGAGATTCTACACCTCCAGAACCCTAAAATTAAATACAAATAGTTATGTCTTTAAACAAATAACAGTATATGAACCACATACCTACAACGAAGAGCAGGCCTAGGAGACTCAACAGGTCTGGGTCTAGGCCTAGGCGATCTCTCCTTCTCTTTAGGTCTATCTCTTTCACGAGGCTTGTTTTTAGGAGAACAAACCGAGCAAGACTCATCAGAACAGCTGCTCACCGAGCCAGAGCTCACACTCTCAGAACGCTTCTGTAATATAAAAGCAATTGTTACAGATTTTTCGGATATTTCTGTTTTAACCATAAATGTACATTAAGCTTATTATTTATAACCACAAACCTTGGCCGGAGGAGTAACCGGTCGTCTCATCGAAGGCTTTAGAGCAGAGCTTGGCCGTCGATTAAGAGGCGGCGACTTAGGCCTAGGTCGAGATCTTGGTGGTGATTTGGACCTTAAAGATTTCGGTCTAGGTTCAATTTTTCTTGGTGTTTTACTATTTTTCCTCAAAGGCGATGGAGATCGTGGTATAGGTGGTGGTGACTTCGGTCGTGCAGCAGGTGATTTCGGCCGAGGACTGCGACTCAGAGATCGTGATCTGGAACGGCTACGGCTTTCTTTGCTGCCACCACCATAGAGTTCTTTGAAGCCGCTGTGACGCCATCTGGAATATTTTAAACAATATATACTAGAATAATATTCATTTAATTCTAATGTAGGCCTATATATATATAAAGCACCACTCATCATGAAACCACAATGTACACAAATTTTAAGTTTGCTAGGCAAGACTAGGAACTTTAGGAACTGGATGTTTTTACTAAGTAAAGATTCTTTTCTAACTTAAGGCTCGGCAGACCCAGCCACCATCTTGAATTTCAACTCCCATAGGAGCAATGTTAAACATGTAACAAGATTACTGGAGTAATAATGATCAGAAAATTATTCTGAATGTCATTTTAAAGGTTAGGACAGTCCTAATGTGGATATCATTTAGTTTTTTTAATTAGTTTTTAACCAAATTTGTTCTTCGACTTAACTCAAAATCAAAGCTTGCAATTTTTGTCTTATTCAATGATGCAAATATAAAAATGTAAAAAGCTCACCACATTCGAAGTTTAATTATTTTTCAAATAAAAGTAATTTCAACAAATTTGAACTTCATGCCGATATAAACCAATGAAGACGGAATTAAAAACCTTTTGCATCTCTATGATAAGTGCTTTAATTTGAATGGCGACTACGTAGAAAATAGTTTAAGATTGCCCCTTTCAAATGTACATGATAAAATTTCCTTTTTTAAATTGTTTGGTTTTTAATTCCAAAACGTATGTTACTTTCTGGATAGCTAGCCCTCATTAAAAAAATGATTTATCAAGTAACACCTTTAAAAAGTACAATTTTTTCCAAAAATTCTACTATAATATATTGGCCCAAATTTTTGAGTTTTTTGCCAATAATCCGAAACTAGCCATCTATTACATAATTAATTTGCTGGGGGTTATTTTGTGAGTAGAACTCCTCCTAGAGTTTTTAAC
Organism: Philaenus spumarius; assembly: GCA_018207615.1. Classification (NCBI taxonomy): domain Eukaryota; kingdom Metazoa; phylum Arthropoda; class Insecta; order Hemiptera; family Aphrophoridae; genus Philaenus; species Philaenus spumarius. Next base: position 18,898 of record JAGFPH010008815.1, read on the forward strand.
CGATTTTGATGTTTTTGGTGTCATTTTACAGAGCTCACTCTGAAGTTGTGCTTCCCTTAAAATGAGCTCAATGTATGTTAAGGGCTTCGCTCCAGTGGCCCTCAAAGTTGCCATGTTAATCTTATGGAAGGTCAATCTTAAGGAAGAAGAAGAAAGATTTCTTTTGATTTTATCAGGGGCACAAAAAACAGCTGTTCGTATGAAAAGCTTAAAACAGCTGATTTTGATCAACAACTGATTTGGATCAAAAACTGAATATAATTTTAGGTTAGGTATATATACATAATTAATTTGCTAGGGGTTATTTTGTGAGTAGATCTCCTCCTAGAGTTTTTAACCGATTTTGATGTTTTTGGTGTCATTTTACAGAGCTCACTCTGAAGTTGTGCTTCCCTTAAAATGAGCTCAATGTATGTTAAGGGCTTCGCCCCAGTGGCCCTCAAAGTTGCCATGTTAATCTTATGGAAGGTCAATCTTAAGGAAGAAGAAGATTTCTTTTGGTTTTTTAGGGGCACAAAAAACAGCTGTTCGTATGAAAAGCTTAAAACAGCTGATTTTGATCAACAACTGATTTGGATCAAAAACTGCATATAATTTTAGGTTAGGTAAATCAAGCATTGCCATGTCCACTAGTTAAAATATATTTTAAATAAATATGAAGGGTACTTTTTATGGTGTTATTACATCCCCATGATGTTTATTTTTAGAGATACAACCGGTTATAGATTTACCTGTTAGGATCCTTCTCTTCGACCTCAAGCAATTTCTTATTCCAGTATCCGCTTTTGTCAGGGCCTTCTCTTCGAGCTTTTTTCATCACATTGTCCAGTTCTCTTCTCCTTGGAGGTGATGCTGAGACAGATAATACAAACTCATCTTTATTTATATAGATTAATACATAAACCATCTTAAAGCTAGCCTACTAAATATATAAGGAATTAGTTTATTTCAATTTATTCAAAATAAAGACAAACAGTTACATTAACACTACAAAATAAATACTTTTGATCATTCATTAATGAGACCTACACGTACTACACTTCTTTTTCATCAGATTTGAGAATAAAGCTAAGCTTACAAATTAGTTTTCTTTATTTTAAACCATTTTCTACTTTTATATATCAGCTAGACCGTTACACTTATGATCCTATAAGTGTTATGGATGAAGTATTGCAATAAAAACTAAAAAATTTCAAGTTTTGACTCGTGCAGTAACCTATCGGCACGATCTCTAATACTACCACAATCTGTATGCATGACAAAACTTTAAAAACATTCAAACTTACGTCTTGATCGCATGCTGGATTTCCCCGAACCACTGTACGAGTCCATCCGGAGGCGGGGTTTATCCGAGGAATTGTGCCTGCGCACTGATGATGACATGATCCTAATCACACATAAAAGTGTTATTACAAAAACCAACACATGCCCTGAGTTGTATGAAATCTTTGTTCAGTATTTCAACTGTATAATTTAATCCTAATCATTTACAACTAGTTAAGAATTTGAATAGAACGATAAATACTCTCTAGTTGTGGCACGGCTTAACCTATGATTTGAGCTAGTAAAAAAATAAGGGTGGGAAATTCATCTTTAACCTAAAAAAACTTCAGAACATTTTGGTGACACAATTTCAACTTAAACTTTAGAAGCTATTGTGCATACAGACTTGTTTATTCTGGTTGGCCTGTAGATATAACAAAATGTATACTTTGTTAAAAAATATATTAGCCTAGCTATAATTTGATAATAACTTATAACTCTTGATCATCCACTAAATAAGTTGCAAATGTTCTTTTCTTAAAAAAAACCTACTTATAAATAAATTTAGAACAAATATAAAAAAAATAAATTATGATAAATTATCCGAGTAAAACAGACTATGCCCAGGAAATAAGAGCACGTGATGTGTACCCAGTTGTACTAACATTGGTTCAAGGCCAGCTCAGCTGGTTGCAGTCGATGTTGAATTAACACTCTGAAAGTTTTGTAGCTAGCTATATACAGCAACAGCTTGTCCTATGATGTTGACACGTTTTACTATGGAAATTCATTGAAGAATTGCGGTCTCATATGGTAACAATGTAATGAATATAAGAATTGCGTTGTTTGTTCATGGTAGGGAGAACATGTTGCATCATAATAAACAATATTCAGGTTGCTCTAACCTCGTTATGGAAAAACTGAAAGTGCAGACCGACCAGGCCTTTGTATTAGATGATCTTGGTGTTGAATTTTCTGTATATTTACAGGCACTGTAACGTGAAATTATGACTGTTGTTACACCACTTCAAATTTGAACTTAAAAGGCCTGCGATTGCATGCCTGCTAATTTCAAGAGTATTGCGATGGCATGCCAGCTAATTTCTGGAGCAACACCAAAGCTGGTAGTGAAATGCTGGATCACATAGTGATTGTGTTAAACATGTTTCACGCTGAATTACCCGAGAGAGAAATGTTAATCATCCTAATTGCCTTCAAAACACAAAATGATGGCACAATTTTTATAGGATTTTTACAGTGTGAGTTTATGCCTTGCAGAAAAACAATTAATGCAAACACTTATTCGGAAATTTTGATGACACCTCTTTGCAAAATTAAAATTATTTGGCATGGTCTTTTGAAAACCATAAACTCGTAAACTTCTCAGAGGTTTCGGATAAGATGCTTTTGAATATTTGCCGTATAGTTCCAATTTGGTTCCTCCTGTTAATAAAATCAAGGTTACTTTCTTAATGAAAGCAGGAGAGCTGTTAGTGAGTGGTTTAATGTACTAGTTGCAAACTTCTTTGACAACAGTACCCAAAAACTCAGCACGATTTGACAAAAGTCTAAACTTTGTTGGTTATTATGAGGAAGAAAAAGCTTTAAAAGTGTACATTATGGAGCATTTAGGCCTATTTCCGTTAAAATAAAAGCAATACATTTTGTATAAAATAAATACGCTTAAATTTCTGGAAGACCCTTATAGGTTATCATTTAATTTTTCCTAATGGCAGAATAGTAAGCCTAATGTAGTGTTACTAGTAAAGTTAATATTTAAATGTTGAATTTAGAAAGTTCTTCCAAATGCTTTGACAATTGAAAATAATTGGTACCAGAAACTGGCACATACTTTCTCACAAATATATATTTAAATTATTAAACAGATTCACTGTGACTTCATAATTGTATTAAAGTAGGAGAGAAACTAATAATAATTATTATTATTAGCTGAATGAGAATTTTTAGAAAGATGCGGTTTTTTGCATATGGTTGGGTACATTAAGCGCTACAAATAAGCCACATTTGATCAAAATCATTAGGGCCGTTTATTTATAAAAAAAATAGCTGATTTTTTAAAATGTTTTTTGGCCAAAAGGGGTTTGTTTTTCAAAACCTTTTTTCGTGCATCTATACAGGCCTAATTGACATGTTTGGTGCAAATTTGTTCGAAATCGATTGAATAGTTTTCTCTCTAGCTTTGTATACATACAGACATACATTTTGTAAAAATCACTTTTTTGGACTCAGGGCGTCCTAAAACGGATATTTCCACAAAAATCTCAACATAATTTGTTTTGCGATCACTACACTTTCTCTATACTATAGTATAGTGAGAAAGTAAAAAACTGATAAAAAATAAATGGTGCAGGAAAAGAACCATAAGCATGACAAATCCTCACCAACCAGTGATCTGATCAGCTGTGTATAAGAAAGCCCTCCATTTGAAGGTGTAGAAGAAAAACCTCTATTATACAAAATAATTACTTGTAATACTTATAAATAACTGAGTTTGGTTTTATATACTTGTGAGAAGATAACTTGATAAAATAAAACTTGAATACAAAATCTCACAACTTAATACATTTACTAACTCGAACGTATTTCAACAACAATGTCACCATCTTCAGTGATGCACGAGCTACAACAATCAACAATCAAACTATAACGCAATGAATCACTGAAGATGGCGACATTGTCGTTGAAACGCGTTTGAGTTGATTGTAAACGTATTAGTAGTGAGATTTCGTGTTTATTTGATCAAAACAATACTTATTTAAAATCTAATGTTTAAGAAGTCTTCTACTGAGCTAAGATGTTCATACAACTTTAGGCAGTAATCTGTGATATTATAACATACAGATCTCATTAATAAAGAAACATACAAATTAGTTCACAAGGCAAATAACAAAGTTCTTCATTACCAATAATAAAACGCTTCACGCAAAATTAGATATGATTTAGAAGCCATACATAGGGTAACTAGTTTTAACATAAAATAAAAGATGTTAACGATGGTTATTTATTTAGATTTGATTGACGTAGAGGTACTGTTTGTGACAGTTTAAAACTAAAGCTTAGTCCAGCATAGGCCTACTTTTGTCTGCAAACACACATATAAATGTATAAAAACTATTTAAAACATGTGTATTAGTTTTTTCAAACAGAAACAGATGTTTAAAACACAAAATATTTGCCCGCTAACAAAAGATGTGGGTAAGTTTGCCAACAAAACTTATTTTAACTGTTGATATTTTAAGTTACTGGATTTAAGTTACAAGTTTTAGGCTACTATAAAATAAAGAAATTTGCAATGGATTAATTTGAAAAAGCTTCTGCAACTTCAAAAACTAAACCCATTGTTTTGAATTTTTTAGAGGTTTTAAGTGAATTAAAAGCTGTATCAAGAAGCAATTAGATTATGTGCATTTCCAGGAAGGCTACTTTTATTAGTAAAATTGACATTTAAAAAAAATTGTGGAGGCTAGTTTAATTATACAAATTAGCAAAATTTAAAAACGAACGATTCAAGTACATAGCTTACAGGTTCAGGAGAACATAAAGGAGAATCTATATTCTAATAATTTCTACATGAATGACAGCCATGGTCAATAAGACCAAAACCTTAGGCCTACATAAAAAAATAATGTAATGGAAAAGGAAACAAGATTTGAGGAGAAGATAGGTAACCTTAGAACTGGTAAAAGCTCCAACTGTGAAATAGGGCTGTAGTAAGATGAAAAGGAAGTACTTTCTTTGTTAGGATATCTTTCATATTTATTATCAATCAATACCCAAGATATAGAGTTTGTTTCATATGTCAATTAGGCCTACTACTTCTGAGTAAGTTTTCATATTGTTTATAAATCACATATGAAACTTTACAACTTGTAGCACTAGTAGGCTACAAGATTAAATTAAATTACATTATGGATTATTTAAAAACAAATACATTTTATGCCTGTATAGTTTGAATTTAAAACTTAGACCTACTGCTCAAAGTTATCCTTTGTTAACTTAAAATTAACCAAGGCAAACAAATTCCCTGTGCAGTTAACAAACTAATTTTTGAGTCATTATTGACCTATCTAGAAAAATATGAGTTTTTATGAAGATTTAAGTTTTAAAATGTAAACCCCTCTGCACAAATTAGAGGTCGATATCTTATCCAAAATTGCAGCCGGTCAAATATCTAAAAAGACTATTTTTACTTCAATGTTTTCATTTGGAGATTTGCAGACGAATGTAAAGAAAAGTTACAAGAAAAATATGAAGTCTATTAGTTCTAGGTTAAATTCAGGATAGAGGTGCAACAAACATTGATTTTAAAGCATGAAATGAAACTACAGATTATTATAAAAGAAAAAATAAACCTATTGGAAGTGACACTATATATAACTGATAATATACCAACTCTGATTATATAGCCATCAAATATACCAACTCATATTTAACCAATGGCTCCTAGATACTGTTACAGAATTGAAAAATTAATAAAACAAATTTAAGACTGAAGGTACATTCCATGAACATAGTTACATTGAACTATTCAATTTAAAAATAACGTCAAAAAAAAAAAGATTGTCCAAAAAGTTTTTTTTTTACCACATTCATAAATTTCAAATCCTTTAAGAAAATATCGTATCCTCTTTTATAGAATTTGAGAATTATAGAGAATCTGAGATTTGTAGTTTATGAGAACAATAGAAATTGTATATAAACATTCTAAATTAAGTTACAATTTTAAATGTATTATATCTGCAAAACGTTAAGGCCTTATTTTACAACTAAATTAATGTGCTAAATAAATTTTTACAAAGAGTACACTGTAACATTAAATATTTGCATCCTAATAAAATTACAAATACAACAACAGCACTTCTCGTTTTTCTGACTAATAAAATAAATAATACCTTACCACAAGCTTCAAAGTCGGTCCAAAAAGAGATTACCTCACTCTTTGGGGGCATGAAAAAACGTCATGCAAGAGAAGAAATAAAACGCAACGAAACCGTCGCGATATGTAACGAAAACGATACGTTAACAATACATATGGCGATCGATCCGTACAACAGCGGTTGCAAGCTAGATACAGCTTTCGGTACGAATATTTTCGACGATCAAAAGCTAACGAAAGACATGACGATCTTTGCGAATCATGACGGCGCACAAGCTTACGGCATAAATTGCGATCGGTTCGGACACAAACCAAACGAATGTTTTCATTGCGCTTCGACACCGTTTTAATGCGATCGATTCAATACGAACACCACAGTCGAACTTTCCTGACACAAAACAGCCGCTGTCCTAAACCGAATCATATTACAACTTTGTGTTTTTGTTAAGAAAACTACAAATTAAATTGAAACCTCTATTGATCAGAAATGTTGTAATTTCTGTAGAATCTGTTATTGATTATTTGTAATTTTCTTGTTGCACAAAAACATTTAAATGCTGTAATTTTACGAAGGTCCTTTAAGAAGCCTTTTATCAGTTTTGATTAGGCCTAAACATTCCAACTTCTTAGATCTTCATGAGTATCCTCGTCATCTTAACATTAGGTGATTTCTTGATTCCATGAAAATCTTCTAGTTTCACATTGTCTTGATAATGTCAAAATTATTTTTGACTTTGAAAAATGCACCTCCATTTTAAAAAATTTAACTTACTTTGATTAGTAGCACACTTGAGTGAAACACACCTTTTTCACTCCGTATAGTCAATATTGCACAGCACTGATGGTAAATTCAAACATTTTTTATGCGGTAGAAAGGAAATCACATTTTTACTGAACCTGTTTTAAACAGCAAAAGAATTATTGGAAAACACAAAACATATATTTAAGATTTTAGAAGGTTAAAATTTAACTTTTGTATAATACCAATATTAATCTTTACCCAGGCCTTTGTTCATTGTAGAACAAAATTAAACAGTTGAATTTTACATAATTACAACAACTGACAAAATGAAACAGAAGTACAATTTTCGGTAACTATGAGTTACTTTACGGGTGACATTTCATTTATAATTTAAACTACATTTCAAAGCTACTCTTAGCCTAGTTTTGTTCACGTAACCTTCCTGTGAAGTATATATACAGGTTTGTTGTTTCTTAAATGAGTAGGTTTACTATGGCCACAGCTAATTTGCTACTATTGTGCCTATATTATTAAAACTTCATCTGTATTAAGTAAATTTAAATTCAATTTACCCATGCAGGCCTACTAACATAAGCATGCACTATATTCTATATAGGCCTATTAATGGAAAAAATTACATCTGGCAATGTTGAAAGACAAGATTTATTTTGTATTTTAAGGGCTCGGCTACAACAGAAGCGGCACTAGAAAACGTTCTAACCTATGTGGTTTCCTTGTTAATCACGAGTGAGTGGCTACTATGTGGCTACCGCTCACAGCCGCTCTCGATCAAACCCAGTTAGATGACTTATCAACTGCCGATCATCATTCTCTTTACTTCCCCCAAAGGCAACATATGACATGGTCCAACGGTAAACAAAAACTTACTAATTTTAACAAGTAGGCTATTGGCCAATTTTGAAATTTTGCATTTTGTTAAAGGGTTTATTTATTCATCAGCTTGAGTAGGCCTACAATTTTCTGCCAATCCTAGCTTAACCCTTTTATTTGAGTTCGTCGATGCGTTTCGGAGTTCCTCCATTCTCGGTTTATTTATTCTTTAAACCCTATAAAGGATTAAACCTTTCTGTTATGGGTCTGTTTACCATTGTTTTTTTTCACAAGAAGTATAGGCCTATACATTTTGAAAATGCTCCGTCCCCGGGTTACACCTGAATTTCTGGACTAATTAAAAATCACTTAGGCCTATGGTTGAAGATATTTACATTGTGATTTACCACAAACTGAGTGAATGTCTGTCTTAAGATAATATGTGAAGCGATGATCTGATCTCATAAAATCATAGTTTGATATCGCTTACAGTATCAAATGTCACCTTTGCCGTTTGCTCCTGCTCGTGCCGCTTCTATGGTAGGGCCTAAATAAGAAATAATGAGACTTTCACTATGGTCAAATTATGTGTAAACCCATAATCGTTAACGGTCATAAGTTTCTGTAGTTCTCAAGTTTTACTTCTTTAATTTTTGTTAACATCAGTCCTTATTTGAGTTTTGAGAGACAGATAAGTGTGCAGTTTCAGAATAAGTAAAAAATAGGCCCTTTCCATAGTCACCCATAAAGTAACTTAGTACCATATTTTCTTCTTTTTCACAATTTGATACAGGCCTAGTTTTGAAAGCTTTATTAGCCTACTATCATTGCATAAAGTTAGGATATGTTTTAGGACCTTAATTATTTTAAATCGGAGTAGGCTAAATAATTAACATAATTTTATAACTTTTTAATTTTATCCTAATGTTAGTGGTTTATTATCAAAGCCTAAGCTATATTCCTGCAGATATTCTTTAAATAAATTAATGCTGCAAAGCTTTTTTAATTGAGCAGATGAAGTAATTTAGTTTTATAACTGAAGAGAAACATTCTAATTTCAATTATACTTTGAAATTTGAGTTTTCAGTACAAGAGGGTTAAGAAAGATAGAATTGTAACCTTATTTGGAAACATCTGGGTAATTATTTACTATTCCAGGCTCCTTATTTATAAGTGTGAAAATGGTACAACTATTTTCCTACATAGCTAATGTGTAGGCGGCTACGGATATATATATAGGCTACTTATACAATTTGTATAGCGGGAAAGGGTACTTGTTTACTATTACATTGTCAGAAGCAAACCTTCCCATATTGAGATAGCCTATGTTATTTATTCAAACAATGAATTAACATGATTCAAAGCCCGAAAAAAGAAATACGAATGACTAACTTATTTTATTTTAAAAGTTGTCACCTGATGAATAACTAGTGGCACTTATGTTGAACCATGAAAAAAAAAAAGCCTGTTGAAGTTCTAACATAATGTCTCTAATCACACTTCCACTTATGTTCCACTTTATATAGGTCTGTCTTATGTTTCCACTTTGTAAACATATATAAGTTAGTAACATCAAAGTGGTTTTGCTATGAGCAGGTTTGTTTAAAGTGCAGGTCAGAAGCGGGCGGTTGTAATCAGTTGTTATGGCAAACATTCTGTGACTAAAGAATATAAGTTTGAACTTCAGGCTATTTTTTTTTCAATTATAGCTTTTATTTCTGCTATATATAGCCCTATCTTGTTGTTGTTCCGCCTATTCAAACATGTTTATTTGTCGATTGCAGTCCATTACCGATATCATATCTCAATATGAGAAGGTTTGCTTCAGATAAAGTAATAGTAAACAATTACAACTCGGAAAAGAGTTTTTTATTCATGTAAGTGAATCTCCTTTTTTCAATTTTTACTACCCCCTTGAGGGATATACCTATGAAATACAATTTTAGGTTCTTCAGAAGGATTGTACATACAACATTCTGTATTTTACTACCCTATTTGTGCATTGCCCCCTACAATCTTGGCGGGAAACATTGGAATACAAGTCTTTATAAACATTTGAAAATAATACATTGACTGTATTTGTTGAAACAATTACAGTAATGGCTCTTGGAACAAATTGTAACAAAAAACAAAAACCTGAGCATAGGCCTAACTAAAATACAGCAACAGGTCAAAGCATGTTTCCAGTTCGTAAAGCTATAGCCCTTCACACATATCGTGTTTAATTAATATATTATCTCACATAATATGTCACCATTAAATGTCAGTAGGCTACGAAAGCCTAGTTAGTCTACTGTTTGATCTGCCTAGACAATGTAACCTAAGTCATACTTTTTATTCCCTTGACAATTTAACATACAAAGTAGGCCTTTGTTCAAATTTTTTAAATTTATTTAGGCCTATATGATTAAAAACTGTTGCAGTAAGAATCACATATATCAGTAAAGAGTAGCTTTATAGGAATAAGTACAGGCGTACCATTTTTGCACTTGTGAATGTAAATAAATATGAAAACTTGGAAAAGTAAATAAATACACCAATATAACTGTTATTAAATGGAGAAAACTTCTTAAACAGGTTAGGTTTCAAAGACACAATTAGCATCTATTCTTACGTTATAATTATTGGTTAACATAAAAAGTAAAGTTGGCTCCTTATTGACACAAATATAATAGGCCTAGTGTGAAATTAACTTGACATCAACATATTAAGTTAACAAGTTTGTTAACTTACCAAGTGTAATATTTTAGGCTACAACAATTAATTTGTCAGTAGAACTGAAGGTGAAGGTACACTAGGCCTATAGGCTACACCCTCTAACCTAAGAACAGTGCCAACCAAAACAATTATTTTAGGACCATTTTAGACAATAGGCTATAAGTAGTAGGGCCATCAACCTTGATAGGAACTTTAAACATACTGTGACTGGTAACTGCTAGTTTAAATAATTATTTGAGGTCTTTTTTTGAGTTGGCGTTGTAGGTTAGAGAGCATATAGGTACCATAATTTAATTTAGCTAAATTTTAGTAACTTTGACCTAGGCCTAGGGCCTAGGCTAGGGTAAGTTTTACATTCAGCTAGCATCTCTATATTGATTTTAATTTAATAAGTTACTCATAGTGAATATAGGCTAGGACAAGGTTCAGTTCAACATAAAGCTGGTTAAAACTGTTCGGTGCAAGTTTACTATCCGACTCTCTAGGCTAACCTATGGCAACAGAAATACAATTAAAAAAAAACCTGAAAGGTTCTAACCTATAATAGTATTTAGTCACAGTAGACTATGTTTACCTGTATTCAACATTTAACAGAATGTAAAACAACGTCGTTGTATGCAAAAATATTATGCTAGGGTCGAATAGTAAACTTACGCCAATTGTTTATATTGTATTATGTGTAGCTTAAAAATTTTAAAATAATTTTAGGTAATTAAACCAGCCATAACCTATAATCCACTTTAAAAATAATCAAGAGAAAGTAAAAGAAAAAGGTCAATGAACCAAAATTATGTCAAATTCCTTGCATAAAGTAACAAGATTACTATAGGCAGAGGCCAACCCAATGTAAACAAAAACGAATACGGTAATCTATTTTAACTTTGCGTAGGGTATGTTATTATACATAAAGTATATCTAACATAACGACTGAAATAAATAAGTAATTAAACATTATGTATGCAAAAATCTAAAGAATATAAAGGCTTTGTAACGAGATGTAAAATTCGTAATTATGCACTACCTAGGCTTGCACTAAAATGAAACGAACGTCGTCACACCTTATAAAACTGAAATTCGATAATAAAACGAAGCACTTTCTAAATCACACTAAAACTTTTGATCTTATCGTGTATAGCGTTACAGTACTATTATTATGTTTTTTTAAAAGAGATCAATTCTACAAAAACACTTAATACTTTTACAAATCAATAACTGGTACACTGCTACGACAACGGTAAGCGGCCATTTTAAAGTTTTGTTCTTACAACCAGTGTTGCCAGATATTATTTTATTTGTAATTTCCCCACAAGCTACATACAAATTCAACACTTATTATTATGATATTGCAAAAAATCCCCAATTCAAATAAATTACTTCTAGTTATAACTATTGTAATTGATAACTAGTAAACCCCTTGTAAAAACACAGGAAGTTAGTTAGATACACAACTATTTAAAAACAACAAACTTTGGGCCTACCTAACTTTGCTGAGGGAATTTTTAACTCGGTATATTTTTTTTTTATTATGTGTACAATATTATAAGGATTATTTATTTATATAATGACTAGCTGGCTCGACCCGGCTTTGCACGGATAGACAAATCAAAGTTAATTAACAAAAAATATATTATTAATAAATATATTACACTATGTATTTCTTATGGGTATTTTTTATGAGGTTCTTTGACCCCCAAAAAACCCTCCCTAAAATTTCCATTTTTTTAAAAAAACTCTTTCTTAGCGAGCAGCTAGGGCCCTAGAGGAAGCTACTTAATAAATTTCATTCCAATCCGTTCGGTGTTTCTTTTTAGTAACTTTGACCCCCCAAACCCCCCTAAAATTTTGAATTTTTTAAAAGCCTTTCTTAGCGAGTACCTAGGGCCCTAGAGAAAGCTACATACCAAATTTCATTCCAATCCGTTCGATGGTTTTTTGTAGTAACTTTGACCCCCCCAAACCTTCCCTAAAATTTAGATTTTTTTGAAAAACTTTCTTAGCGAGCAACTATGGCCCTAGGTGAAGCTATATACCAAATTTCATTCCAATCCGTTCAATAATTTTAGACAAATTGTGATTTTGTAACTTTGACTCCCCCAAACCCCCCTAAAATTTCAAATTTTTTGAAATCCTTTCTTAGCGAGCATCTATGGCCCTAGAGGAAGCTACATACCAAATTTCATTCCAATCCGTTCGGTAGGTTTTGATAAATCGTGATTTAGTAACTTTGACCCCCAAAAACCCCCCTAAAATTTTGAATTTTCGGAAACCCTTTCTTAGTGCGCGTTTAGAGCCTACAAAGCCACAAAGAGTATTAGTGCCAAATTTCATGTTTGTAGGCCTCGTGGTTTTGGAGAAACTGTGATGAGTCAATGAGTATTTGGCTTTTATAAGTATAGATTTTCTTAAACTGTAAGCCTATTTGTAAAAA
>JAGFPH010008815.1:41364-52107 GCA_018207615.1 Philaenus spumarius
AACTTAAAACCTGTAATTAAAAAACACTCAGTAATTACCCTATTTATGCTTTATTGAATTCTTGAACATTAAATTTAACAAGCTACTTTAATTTTCAGCCATCAAGGAGACGTCCGATCAAAGTAGAATCAGATTCGGACAGATCGAGTTCCCCGTCTCCAGGGCCTAGACTGACGCTATCGGAAAGGTTTGGCAAGATGGCACAATGGTCCTGCGATAGGGACATGGAACATCGTAATCTTAAGATAACAGCTGGCGACCACATGACCGTAGAGATGGACAGCCCTCCTTCACCTCCGTATGCTGGGTATATGTGTCGTACTTGTAGTTTGTTGCATGCGAAGTCGTAGTAGTTTCTTTAAGTACTCGGGTGGTACAGAGTTAACACTTTGATTTTATACAGAAATAAAACAAAGGCAAAATTTAATAAACCTAAAACATGGTCAGCAATCTGCTCCGCTACGTAACGTTGTGGTTTTCACTGGTTCAAGACTCGAACTACAAGCATAATTTTATACCCTACAAAAGTTTTACTAAACTGTGTTAGATTTAATTTGAAGAATCTGTTTCCCTACTTTGTAGATTTTCCTTCTTCTTGAACGTAAAGCCAAAATTGCTTAACTGATTTTTATAAATGAGGGACTCGTTTTGTTTGTAGTGATTACAAGTAGTGTCCTTTATTTTTACATTTTTTTAAATTTAGAAACTCTGCATCATTTTCTTGGAAAGCACTACTGTCACAGTGTATATTGCACTAGAAGTGAAAATTGTAGCGTTCACGTATCTATATTAGTACTACTCCACAGAAATTAAAAGAAATAATTAAATATGCTAAAGAAATAAATAAATATGCTAAAAAAAGCACCCTCGAAGTTAAAATGAAACGCTCAAATGACCACTAATCAGTACTACAGGAGCTAGCCAGTACTACACCAATCACATTCATGAGTTAACTCTGCCCTACCTTAACAATACAAAAAACATCGATTGTCAAATCCCAGATTATGCAAACTGCTATCCTAGTAAAATATTTTTTTTTTATTCCAAGAAATTATTTATTTTTTCTCCGAGCTCCCGTTCTTAATAAAAAAAAAACGGGTTGCACAAAATGTAAAAACTTTTTTTTTACCACCATTGTAAAATGGTTGGAGATATGTTTAAAGTTTAAATACAAGAAATATGTACATACACTATCGATATTTTACGCCAAGTTTGATTAAAATCGGTTCGGTACTTCCCAAAAACTTACTGCATGTTGACAACCTATTTTTCTACAGCGACAAAGTTTTACAATGTATTAAACGGTAATAGGATAAAACATTTTAAAGAAAGTTGTTCGGTACTTCTTAAGTAATTCTTTTATTGCTGATATGATAGACCAATTCCAGATTTTTCCGCATAATTTTATGAGTATTTTCTGTTGCATGAAGGTACGTTGATTTCTAATATTACTGTAGTTGATTTTAAGCCTCATTTACACAATGAAAATACTATCACAAAAGTACTCTCACAATAATGTCAATAGTACTGTCATGATAGTGTGATGCCTGCATGCTGTGAGAGTGCTGTGACCAATATTGTGAGAGTAGTATGGCTGATACTAAACTAATTGCAGTGGCATCTGCTGTATTTATTAAAATTTTCAGGATCAATCATATTTATTAAAAAAAAAGACATTCGGGTGAGAAGGTGTGATCCAAAGAAGAAAGAACAAAGTGCTTCCCAAACACTAAGAAGAGAACTTGCCACAAGACAAAATATTAGTTTTTTATGAATAATTGAAGAAACTTGATAATGTTAAGGTTGCAATACCTCGCTAGTACCTGTTGCATTACAGTTGCACTTTATTATTTTGGTAGCACTTTGATCTGACTTTGGCACAAAGTATGTTTATATTGATATTTGATACAAGCTTTTTCCACGAACATGGAAACCGACTCTCTTCCAAAAACTTTTAAAGTCCACTCTATAAAAAATCACAAATTTTCTAAGCACTTGTACACAATTTATTTAACAGCTGCTACCATGCATTCTATCACAAGTGTCACGGTAGACATGGTTTTCACTATGATAGTGGTTGCAACAGTTGCATTTACTGTCGCAAGAGTTCTCACAACTGTATAAGAAAAACTGGTTAATATGAGAGCACTGTCGTGACAGTCAATGCCAACCATTCCTTTTTATCCCTTTTCACTCAAGTGTCGGGGCAGGCCCGCACCCTACTAATCCGCACGAACTCCTATGTCGGGCGAGCCCCGAACTCGCTAAGATAACGTTCTTTGGTTGCATTTGAACAGACGTAGTTATTTTGATGACCGCTATTGTTGAAGTTTGAGATGTGCTGCTATCTGTGGAATTTTTTTAGGACCTTTGAGTTCACTTTCTGTGGTAAATAAATCTTAGAAAATGTAATGTTTGCCGTCTTTGGCTGGTCTGGAAACAGCTGTCTGCTCTCGCCGTTGTTTGGTTCCTAGTTACTACGCAGCGTTTTAGTGAGCTTATGCGTTGTTTAGTTTTGTTGTACTAGGTTATCATGTGTAATTTCACAGTTTATTTTTGAATATTGTTCTTTTTATAATAATGATTGTTGTGAAATAAAATGAACAAAGACGACGGCTGTTTGTTACAAAATGACGTTAGTGGCGACGGAACTTTTGTTTCGAAACTGAGTGATTAAAATATTACCAATCAGTTTTGAAAAAAGCTTTTCTTACTAGTTTTGATCTACATAATACTGTTGTTAAGCAATATAATAAATAGTTGAGGCAATTTGGACAAGCTGGTGTCAAAACTAATTGTTTTTATAAAAACTCATTTTTTACAAAAAACTTTTTCAACTATAATTTTTTTTATAATTTATTATTGTGTCTAAAACATGTGTAAACCACTTAATTGTGTTTATAATGATATAGACAACAAAAAACAAGCAACACATATAGGTCTTCCCATTGAACATTTTTCCAAAATTCTTGTTTATTCCGGTTTTTTGTTACAAATTTATATTTTTTTCAATAAATAAAAATTAAAAACATATACTTGAAAATAAAAATATATGTTTTTTTTTCATACCAATCTATACTTTAGTCATAGAAGAAACTACAAAAAAATCAGCCTTTTAGAACTGACAGAAATACTTTTTTTTAGTAAATTAATTAAAGTGCAATATTACCTCAAAATTAAATTGACCTGATAGCAACACTAGGTCCCCAGTAATTGGAGTGGAAAGGGTTAAGTGGGGCTTTACAAGTATAATTTTTCAAAATATCAGTCAAACTGTGATCAGCTGGTTACTAAATAACCCATTTTGTTAAAGAATTTAGATCATAATGCAGAGATTTTTATAATTGTAAATCTTGTAGAACATATATACTTTAAAATGGGGGAAATGTAATAAAAACTTTGCCTTTTGAACAAAATGAACCTATAAAAATCAAATTATGTTTTAATGGAATGGAAATTTATTAAAATGAAGTAATACAGATTAGACAAAATAATAAATTAAACAGTAGCCTACATTAAGCGTTACATTAACAAACAAACAAAT
The DNA here is from genome assembly GCA_018207615.1 of Philaenus spumarius. Taxonomy (NCBI): domain Eukaryota; kingdom Metazoa; phylum Arthropoda; class Insecta; order Hemiptera; family Aphrophoridae; genus Philaenus; species Philaenus spumarius. Next base: position 44,909 of record JAGFPH010008815.1, read on the forward strand.
AACTTGTCCATGTAAACAATTTATAAATTACATAAGACATTAAAATTATGTATACACATAAAATAATGCAAGCCATATTAACACCAAAAAAATATTCATCTCTTACAAGCAGAAACTACAAATAAAATCAACAACAAAAAATATCTGTAAGGCTAGGCCTGTGTATAAGATTGCCTTTACTAAAAACATAAAACTATTTCATAATTTTCGATAGGAAATCAATCTGTAGTAAAACTGTCATTGCATTGCAACTAGTAAACAAAAGTACTTTTATACATAATTTAAAACAAATTTTTATTACAGTAATTACTGATATTATACGTCTAAACTCTTGAATAACCTATCTCCAATTTCTACTAAAAAAATGTAATTTGTAAAAAATGTACTAGTGTACACTAATATTATTACTGGATGATTCTACAACAAACTCGGGTGCAATTCGCTCTACTTTTATAATACAGTTTACAGGTATTAATTAATTACCGATGATTAATGTTGATTAAATTCTATTTCTCCTGGACTTACCATTGCTTTTGTTTTCAGGAGTTTATCCTCTTTCCCAGAAGGAGCTTGGGATGACGTCAGAGTACGTTATACATATTATAAGGAGCAAGGGTATTTAAGAGATCTTACGTTGCAAGACTATATCAAATGGGAACAGTGGTGGTACAAGTATCAAGACTGGCTTAACAATGAAAGATATTACGAAAGGTAACCTATGCACAAATTATTTTATTTTATATGGCTTTGAATACATGTTCATTCTTCTTTTTTACGTGGCGTCTTTCAAAAGTAAGGGGAATTATAAAACATTAAGAAAGGAAATCTGAAAATTTTAATAACGTTATACATAATAACCTCTTTATTCGTAAAATTACAGCTGATTTGTAAATATATGTTTTACAAAAAAGTTGTAAATACAAAAATTATAGTTTAATTCATTACCTTTCCAACAATACCGGTTTTATTACGATTGGATGATTTTAAGTGGATTAAATTATCGATTATGCAAATTCTCGCTAAGGTTCAAGCGGGTTGCATTTGCGCCCGAGAGACTGCAGTCTGCCACTTTGAGGGTTAAAGGCGAAAAACCTGGGTAGTTATCATCGCCTGGTTGCTTACTGAAGACAGCGACATGTTTTTGTAAATAATTGTAAGAAGTTTGGAATTCTGTGTTCAAGTTTTATTTGTTCAAGTGTATCTTCTCACAAGTCGAGCTCAATATTTACTGAAATTGTAAAATGATGATTTTCTCTCACTTTCGCAATAACATCAACTCAAACACTAGGCCACCTACTCCTCTTTTCAACATGAGCATTTGAACATCCTTCTCTAGAAGGACTATTGTCTCACTATTCCTCAATGGTCTGCTCCAGTAAACGAGAAATCCACCGGAACGCAAACGCCTCTCACTATATCCCTATCTAAACAGTGCAATTTCTTGCGCTGACATTGCCTCATTTCAAACCATTTTATAAGTCTATCTTTTGTAATTGAGTGTTGAAAAAAAAACTGAATATTCTTTATAAAATTTCGGATCGGGCTTGCAAATTATTTTTCGTTATTAATTTTGTATTGTGTTAGGAAAAAAATTCAAACTTTGTACTTAAAAAATGTCAAAATCAAAAGCATTTAAAAAAAATGTAAATTGCAAGACGGATGCGTATTGTGACTGTGCTTAAAATGAGACCTTGCAAACAATTTTATGATAAAAAATAAATGAAATAAATGGTTTGAAATTTAACATTGCTCTTATGGGATAAAAATCCAAGATGGCTTCAACGTTTATAAATCTAATCACTTGTCCGATTGACGGTATTAGTTACCACTGTGCACTTATTATAAACACTTTCATCCAAGTGCAAAAAACATAAATGAGGTTGATCAGATTTGTTAATCTTTACTTCATGCCACTTGGACTAAGACAGGTGCAACAGAGCAGTCGAAGCTTATGCATAAACTAATCAGTGTTGCCAATCGCTAATTCTGCCTTTACTTTTGAAAACGCCTTGTAGTACTTTTAATCTTACAGATTTTTCTGTGGGTTGTATATTTAGGGTGTCAATTAAGTCTGGGATTGGACTTTTCACTTATTATATAATGATGAAAGTAAACTACTTTACCATGCAGTTACTGGCCAGCAGACTTAATTTGAACACTGCTCAGTTAATACAGTAATCCCTCGACATTCGCATGCTTGGTATTTACAATTTTTATTATTCGCTGTTGCTAAAAAAACAAACTGTATTAAATAGCACTACAGTACATGCAAAATCCGTAATTTATTGCAGTGTATATAATACAGTTGAACTTGGTTTTAACGGCCTCGGACATAGCGTCTTTTTTTTTTTTAGATCCAGTTAAATCGTTATCTTTTACGTTTATCTTTTAGCGTCAATAAATATAAATATTTTAACCACTCGGTTGTAACGTCATAAATCAACAAAATATCATTGTCAAACTTTGAATTCAGTTTTCTCAGAACTCGGAAAATGCTAGAATTCTCCCTTTCCTTTGATTTTGGGCCGCCTATTTTCTCCCTCCTCAGAATCAATCCGCGAAATAAACAAACTATGTATTTTTTCTCACATAAAATGTAATCCGGCGGGTCCCATCAAAGTTGGTAGAGGAGGGGTTCCACTACAAGTAACACTGCTAACTCTCCCAGCCCTCCCAAAGAACAATTCAGATGCTATGTGGAGTAAAACCCATGACCTTGCTCGGAAAGAGTTCGGACAATACAAAAGCGTGCCGAGACATTTACTTAGTTGGGACCAGACAGTTGTCCCCCCCCCCCCCACAGTAATGTTTGACACTTTAAAATTGTTGCGTGTTTTTTAATACAGTAAGTTAATGTTTTAATACATTAATTTACCCATTAAAACTTTACACATTAACCAATCTTACCTCATTTATAATTATTGGTGACCTCAGCTCCAAAAAGCTCAAAATATCGGGACCCTAAAAAGACCCATTAAAAGAAAAGTATAGGGTTTCTCTTTTCAATAAACGTCATGAATAATGTTGCCAATAATAGTAATACTGTATAGTTGTTTGTCCTTTCACTCAAGGTAACAAAAATACGATTTCCTGTTGGTACATCTTTATAACATCATTCGGATGTAGCTTCACCATTCGTTCGGTCCCTTCGTTGACGCTATAACCAAGTTCAACTGTATAAATTATTGTACAGTGATTTACTTAATGACATCCATTTAGTATACAGCAAGTCAATTTAATTTAAAAGAAGTGACTGAAATTTTTCGATTAGCGAAATAGTTAGCTATGAAAGTGTCGGAAGTCCAGATCCTTCTCTCAAACGGTCAATAAAATTCAGTCGAGAACTTGACATGGCATTAGCTCCGTACAACGAAGTGTGAAAAGAGCTAGAACTAAATAAAAAAACAATCAAAGCTTTCAAGTTTTTTTTTTAAACTTTTTTGTTTAGTTTTATTTTTGTAATTGTAGTGTTAGGATAGATTTCACAGTGATAAATATTTCCAGAGTGGATTGTACAGTTCCTAGATTTTAATGAGTCTATGATGATGTATTTAGTGTTATGAAACTGAAATTATCATTCTGGGGTTAAGCAGGATAGGTTTTTCAGAAACGAAGTAAATAAATACAGTAAACATGATATTTATATCTTATGTAAATTAATTACAGGTATTAGTACGTAATGTTTTTAAATTGTTTACGTGTCATGAACATAACCTCCCTTTTCCCATAAAGATTGTTTTCCGCTATTCGCGGTATTGTTATTCATGGTAATTTTCCGGAAGTTATAAACCCCCCCACCCCCCTGCGAATAGCGAGGGATTGCTGTATTGGCTTTAACTCTATTATGTGCTAGTTATGTTTTTTAGACTTTTATGTAAAAATTTTAAAAAGTAATCATTTTTTTCTGGATCAACCTTTCATACAGATATTTAAAAAGATGTACAGCTCAATATAGGCTGTTATTAAAGAACTCTTTACCCCTGGAGGGCCTCACCCCAAGGAGCTAACCAGGCACTAACCAACCAGTAATGTGAATAATTTGGTATTCCAGTCCGACATTGTTAAAAAGTCATCCGGATCCAGAATTAATTTTGAGTTCAGTTGTGTATTTGTAGCGAGTATAGAGTTTGTAATTGTTTGTTTTGTGTACTCTAAGACTATTAGGTTGTCATTTATAATTAGGCCAGTCGGTAGAGATAATTTTAGACCAAAAGTACCAGTAATTTACAATACGGCTGATTTTTTTTTATAAGTACATTAAAGTATGTAGATTAACATAAAAAAAGTTTACCAGTCTATCGATTTACCAAAGTCGAAAAAAAAATGGATTATCATTTTTTTTCGATTATCCTTAATATTTCGAGCTGGGATGAAGATAGAGGAAAATAAAAAATACCACCATGTAGTAGGGGAAGTATTTTTCAATAAAAAAGGTCCTATTTACTTCTTTCCTCCGAGCAATGGTTTGTCTGGAAAAAAATCGATAATGCAGGTATGTATTTTGCAGCAGGGGAAATCTCATTCATATATGAAGCGTTGGCTCATTCTAAATTGGGTGAATTTTAATATATCGAATTTAAACTTGACATAGGAGTTAAAATATGTATTTTAAACATTTATGCTGAGTCTCAGCTTGTAATCTTGAAAATGACCCGATCTAGAGCCACTTGACTTATCAATTGGTTTCTCAATTTTAGGACTACCGGACCCACCAACTCATTTCAATCTATTCCAGTTTCGTCAATTTTTGAAATATCAACATCAAATTTGTTTTACAAGTTGAGTATACCAGTATAAATATTCTTAGTAAGTATGAACTGTTTTTTTTCATGTTATTTTAAAAAACGAGACGTTTGAAAATAGTCTTCTGTTTTACCTATCTCGTTTTAACTATAACACTTTTGGATTCAACGACTCCATTTTCGACATTTTTTATCATATCGATTTAAAAATTAGTACAGAAGTTACAAACACAATTGTTTTTTGCTATACTTATTTTAAAAACTATATTTAAAAAAATTACTAATCTGCAGCTGATCATCAACTCAAGCGTTTTGATGAAAAATCTAAAAAGGTCTAAAATTATACTTTTTTAATTTACTTGTGCTTTTAAAAGTAAATAATGAAAAAGGTTTATACTCCTTGAACTTGTTTGAATCTATATATTTAACTTGTAAAAAAACTTTTGAAAATTTTCTAAACTGGAGCCGATTAAAATTAGTTCGTGGGTCCTAAAATCGAGAAACCCATTGATAAGTCAAGTGGCTCTAGGTCGGGTCATTTTCAAGATAACAAGCTGAGACTCAGCATAAATGTTTAAAATATATATTTTAACTCCTATGTCAAGTTTCAATTCGATATATTAAAATTCGGCCAATTTAGAATGACACAACGCTTCATATATGAATGAGATTTCAACTTGCAGTGATTTCCCCTGCTGCAAAATAACATACCTGCATTATCGAATTTTTTCCAGACAAACCATTGATCGGAGGAAATAAATACATATGACCTTTTTCATTGAAAAATACCTCCCTTACACGGTGGTATTTTTTATTTTTCTCTACCTTCATCCCAGCTCAAAATATTAAGGATAATCGAAGAAAAAAAATGATAATCGATTTTTTTTCGACTTTTGGAAATCGAAAGACTGGTAAACTTTTTTTTATGTTAATCTACATACTTTAAGGTACTTATAAAAAAACAATCAGCCGTATTGCAAATTACTGGTAGTTTTAACCTATACCGACTGGGCTAAATGTATTTTTTAATGTTATAGATGCAGTAGGGTATGCACCAAAATAAACAGAACTGAAATTGTAATAGTTGTGAAAGTTAATTTTTAGACAAATATACAAAATAAAAGGAATCTGGAAACTTATAATACTCTCCATTAAGTTTTAGGCAATTCTCATACCGTTGTTGAACATGTTTGTGAAAAGGGCTTGCTGCATGTAACTCCGCAATCGTTAGCTAATTTCGGAAGATGCTTTCCTTCATCCTTCCCCACACATAAACTTAAGCTGGTGAATGGTCGGGGGAGTGGGATGGGTATGGAAACCGTGTTGCCTCTTGAATTTAGATCATTGCCAAACATTCTTTGAAGTAAAGCGTCAAGTTGCTATAGCAATGTGACTTGTGGCGTCATCTTGCTGGAACCAAAAGCCAGATTGCTAGCACGATAAAATCTCTTCAGATCTCTATCAAAAGGTTGAAGGATGTCCTTTCTGTAATGAACCTGGTTTACAATAACTTGGTTATCTTCAACGAATAACGGACCCAATATGCCTCTCCCTGTTACAGTGCACTATACTGTTACATGCTCACTATGTTGTAACTGCTCTACGATATCGTCAGGTCGTTGATATCCATGAAAACATGTTTGTTATTGAAAGTGTTTAGGTATACATGACTTTCATCTGAAAATCAATCATTTTGTAGGAAACCAGAGTTTTCATAGTGAATTGATAACATTGAGGCACTGCGTCTTTTTTGTCTCTTAGATTTAAAGGTTGGCCAGTTTTAATTACATATGGGAATCCAGCAAGGTTGTTAAACATTCTTCTCAAAAGACGTATTGCTGTTGTTTATTTTTAAAGATGTCCGGTGAAGAATTCTTCGCAGAGACAGATTTTCCTTCATAGTGACTGAGTTTTAGTCGGTCCTCACAATCTTTACGCTGAGTTTAAACATGACCCATACTATGAAACTTGTCAACAACACTCATCATTATGGCATTGGCTGTTTGTGAAATCGTTCTTGAAACTCTACAGCAGTTCAACAAAGTAGGACCACAGGAACGACCTGTTCCATTACAGCGTTAACTAACCTCAAAAAAGAATGTAATAACAAACGCTGTCACCTGGTAACAATCAATACTGTAATCAGCTGTTCTAAAAATCAACCACAGGTGCTTTAATTTCAGTGCTGTTTATTTTGACACATGCTGTATTTTTATTTGTTTTTAGTTCCAATTTAATATTAGATTTTATATATTGTGTGTACTAAAAATTAATTTTATTCTATATGTTGACAATGTCCATGTAATGTTTAATGGCAATAAAGATAATATAGATGTTTTATGGAATTTAAAATCTGTTTATTAAAGTTAATAAAAACATAGTTTTGACTGTGATTATGAATAACAATTCAACAAAAAACATATTATTAGCTCATTAGATTTAATTTTAGCAACATTT
>JAGFPH010008816.1:0-20803 GCA_018207615.1 Philaenus spumarius
CAATGCATCAGTGTGGTTCAGTGGTAATACTTATCTCTCTATATTTATAAGCATACAATAATACAACTCACATATATATTTATGGTTTGATACATTAGCCTTTACTTATGATCTACGTAGATTTCTTTTATTAGGTATTGACCTTTATAAGACAGACTGGATTACGGTATTGGCAACTAAAGCGTGTTACTTTTATCTGAATAACCCCAAAACTCTGACTATAAAGTGACTCTAACTATAGACTGAAATACTTTGGTTTGCTCACCCGGTATGTTGTCACTTGAGATCTCGATGATCCAAACTTCGAGCTGAATTCCAAGTCTCGATTTCCTGGCCACACTTTGCACGACGAACCGGCCCAACTTTTCCGGCCTCACACTATTGTGAGTTGTGAGCTTGATCTAATCTATTAAATAAGAAAACTACGAAGGTTCACAAAAATACTTTACTCTAACAAAACAAAATCATTCGTCATCCTTACATCCTATAGTAAAGGACATGGGTAACTATGTCAAAATTTTAAAAATAAGCATTTAAATTGGTGTTTAACACGTTCACTGCTACGCAAATTTCATGTTTCCTAGGAGCTGACCTTTTATTTTTTATATTTATAGCCTAAATGGGTAGAAATTACTTTTATTCATTTTTCATCCTTTCTACGTAATAATCACTAATATTTTAAAGTGGACGCACATATCATATAGGCTTAAAATTGGTGTGCGAAGCACGCAATGCTCTGTGTATTGAAAATACTCCCAATACGGGGGTTGGCGTGCAATGCACTGTGCGGCCTCTTCTCATAGTGTTCAGCGTCAAGCTCGCACGTGCGTCCTTAGCAGCGAACGTGTTAAAAGGGTTTAAATTCAAACTCCCGGTCCTGAACTGGCCCTTCCCGAAAAGTTTTCCTTGCTACAGCCTTGAGGAGACCTAAGGTCCGGGAGTGGTTAATAAGTACCAATCATGGTCCCAGAACAAGTTTTGCAGGTGTCATTAAAATGTTTATGCACATGATAGTGATATTTATGTCAACGCACACTAACGGTTTAATTTTACGACCGATGTGGTCTAAATTTGTTAAATAATTTTTTTTTGAGTCACTAGGATGAGTTTGTTAATTTAAAAAATCCAACAATTGGAAGCACGTCTTTTTGAAAGGAAGTAAAAATTGTTTGCGATTTTGTTCGTACTAGAATGAATTTTGTTGGGGTTTTAACAAATTAGTGTAGGAGATTATTCTGCACATTTAGATTTTTTTATACTATGACCTTATAGCATGGTTCTAATCCATGGTGGTTGATTTTACCGCGAGAGCATCTTCTGATCCCATGCCGCTAGGTTGAGCTGCAAACTCACAAAGCGAGTTTTTCCGCTGCGAGTGGGATGAAGCGGCGCGTGACCCCGAGGCTGGTGGCTGAAGTGCTAACAAACTCTACTAATACTTTTCGTACACGCAGTGCCTTCGTCAGCAGACCGATTTCCAAATAGTTGGTTGAAACCCTAAAAACGTACGAACTTAATTTTGGAAATTCGCTCAAATCACGACAGTGGTTCAGCTGGATCAAATTGTTTTTAAATGTGTATGTGTATTTATAAACGGCGACGAAAGACAATGATCCTGAATACTTAATAATGGCTGAATAAATTAAACAAATAAAAGAGCACTGTGGCGAAAAAATCACACTTATTTAAATAAAAACCTCGAACCACAAAACAAGGAACAAAAACAATAACTAAATAACTAAATTGTAAGTTATGTTATGTGAGTAGTGTTAAAACCTTCTGAGGATGATGACCATGTCATCGAAATGTACATAAGGGTAACATAACTTACAATTTAGTTATTGTTTTTGTTCCTTGTTTTGTGGTTTGGGGGTTTTATTTAAATCAATGGCTGAATAGCCGAATTACGCGACAAAATTGACTATCGGACTACCAGTCTTAACAAGGAGTTACACTTACATAAACAACAGTCCTTATGGCGATATAAATATTAGTAATTTAAAATACATTCTAATATATATTATCTACATTTCGCCAATTTTTACTAAATGCTTATGATAATTTCTTTAAAGTGACAAATGTATTAAATTTTTTTTTAACAAAATAGCGTTTATTAGCGAATTTCCATAGGAAAAATGAGCTATTGCAGTGGCCCTTATGGTAAGACCCAAGGTCGGGAGTAGCAAATGAGCATCGATCATGGTCTCCAGAACACGTTTTGAGGTGTCATTAAAAATCATATAGGCCTATATATATGTATACATGTATGTGTATATATGTGTTCACACTCTAGTGGCCGCATTTTAAGTCCGATTTGATCCAAATTTGGTACACGTGTTAGTTGTCTAAGTCGCTCGGACGAGTTCGTTAGCCAAAAAAATCAAACAACCGGAAGCACGTTTTTTGACCGGAAGAAACTATTTTTTTTAGATTTTCCTACGAGAATTAATTTTTTTAGAGTTTTATCTACAAATATAAATGTAGGATGTTATTGTGCACATTTTATTTTTTTACGTGACCTTATAGCTCTCTTGGTTCCCCCAGAATCGATCGAAACGTAAAATACCATAGAAGTACCCGGTGCAAAGCCATGTGGTGGATTCTACCGTGTTGTTGGCGTGCATCAAGTATTGAAGATACTCCCAAAGGGTTGGCGTGCAAATCACGCAATGCTTTGTGTATTGAAAAATACCCCCAATTTGCGGAATAGTGTGCGAAGCATTTTGCAGCCAAATTGTTGGTTGAAACCCTAAAACATAGACATATAAACTTAATTTTGGAAATTTGCTCAACTCACGTCAGCGGTTCAGCTGCGTGGTCGAATTATTTATATTTGCCATTGCCATAGAAACGAATTAATAACACTGTTTTCGTTACGCATTACATTTTCTATTTGTTAACTCCTACCGTAACTCGCGTTGAGGAACTTCGTTCCAAAAAATACACTAGTAATCAATCACTAACCACTGAAAATGGATTATTTTCACCCGTTGAATTTTCATTGATAAAATGGCGAACAACGGTTCGTGTCCTCAACACACGGGCGAACACCGTGGCCTCTGGCGGAGAACCGAACAAATGTTTTCCATCTCGATGGAAGACCAAATTCGTATCAATTCAGTCACGAACTTGGATCTTCAACCTCCACACACGCATAATTCCAAATTACGTTGTTTGGAAATCGCTCGCGTTTTCTGTCTTTCCTGAAATACACGTTTCCAGTAACTGTGTATTTAGGTCTTGAAATATAGGTTTTCAAGAACATCATTATGTGTTCAGGCAGATGAGATTTGTTTGGTCATAAACCACACCATCTAAACCTAAACCACTGCCTACTGTATAACTTGTAGTGTTTTGAATTAAATCTATATATAACAGTAACATTAAACAAATAAAAGAGCACTGTGGCGACAAAATCACACTGATTTAAATAAAAACCCGAACCACAAAACAAGGAGCAAAAACTATAACTAAACAACTAAATTGTAAGTTAAGTTTAATACCTTACCCTATGTACATTTCGATGACATGGTCATCATCCTCAGAGGGTTTTAACACTACTCTAGTGAGGATGATGACCATGTCATCGAAATGTACATAAGGGTAAGGTATTATTAAACTTAACTTACAATTTAGTTGTTTAGTTATAGTTTTTGCTCCTTGTTTTGTGGTTCGGGTTTTTATTTAAATCAGTGTAACAATAACAGTTTTTCACAGCTATTACTAAGAAATTAATCTTTGCAAAGTTTGAACTTAGCAATGAAAATATGCTTGCGCACATTTGTTAGGCCTAAATATAACATATAAATTTTACCGCTCGGCTCACGGTAAAGCAAATGCTAATATTTTCACGGGAATGACGATTGATTAGGACAGATTTTTTTGTTTATATAGAAGCGAGAAAATTTCAAGTTATAAAATACTACCCGTGGCTTCGCAAACAAAAAAGTCAATGAAATGTATATCTGGTACAATAATTTTTTTTAAAATAAGCCTAAGATCTGAGTGTCCTGGCCCAAAAATCCACCGCATAGAGAGTTTCGTCCACGCATCAGGCCTCGGCTACGATATGGGTGACAAGCGACGAGCGATAAGTGATATATTCGTCGTCGGTGATCATGAGCGGTAAGTGTGGCTACGATACAAGCGACAGCACCGAGCGGCAAGGCGCTCCCTCCCTGCTCGACCATAACCTCAACATTCTGAAATATGATGTAGGACGAGGAGGTTGTGCAACTGCTTGTGTATGTGAAACCTCGATAAAACATAGGTTGTTTGCTGTTACTGAACGATAAACGAAGGGGTGTTCATCATATAAATAGAAACCTTTTAAAAAGAAACAAATTTTTAGTGGTATATTTGAATTCTTTGAAGTTTTTTCTACAAAAAATTTATGGAACACTTTTGGATTGTGGTTCATTTGCTATTTTTTTAGAATTAAAAAAAAAAATGGTTACAAAACACTAAAAACCGGCTTTTCAATTTTCGCTATAGCACTGCCATATTATGTAGGGTTAAACATGTACTGAATACTATACAGAGTGTCCCATAAGTAAACAGAAAAACTTCGGGGAACGGTTCTAAGGGTCAAAATAAGAAAAAATTTCATATAAACATAGGCCCGAAAACGCTTGTTTTCCAGATATCCGCCATTTTGTGTTTTGTACAAAATAATTCATATCTAGAGAACAGTTTGACTGATTGAGTTCAAACTTGGCATGAAGTTTAAGTTATAGCCCAGTCAATAAAGGTCTTTTGTCGCAACAAATTAGGGGAAATCTGAATTTTTTATATGTGATAGACCCTTATGAGACATGTATTTTCTCAAAAGTCCCCGCCTCTCCCCCTTGTTCTTCCCCCTCCACCCCCCAATTATTTTTTTGTACATTTGTTCCTTGATCCATATTAAACATATTTTGTTCTTATAAATTTTTCGATAAAGTTAATATTAAAGGACTTATTAAACAACAAACACAAAAAAAATGATTTCTCAAGGCATACCGTATAAATTTACTTTATTAACTACGGTATATTTTTTAAATTATTTAAAATACACAAAAATGTTACAAATAAAACTGGTAGTATGTATCTTTAGCTTTAATATGATGTGGATAATTACTTGTTTAAATTTATCGCTTGGGACGTCATCAAAGAGAGCACTTGCACGCCATTCCAGTGGTCAGACGCAGGTTTTTTAACCGCTTCGCATGGATATAATATTATGTACAATGGATGTTGCAATACAATTTTAGTAAATGTGTGAGCAAAAATACTGTTTGTATATAATGTATTGTAAGTTTAGGTTTAGATTGTAAGTATATTAGGTAAGTTTTTTTATTACATTTATATATATAATTTATTGGTTATCCCTTTAATTCAAATAATTTCAATAACAAATGTATTGGAAGTTTAATACTTGTATTTTAGCTATTTATAGTTTCGTTTTTACTTAGTATGCTTTTTCAAAAACAAAACACCTTGAATAAGTGAACACACAAATTTATTTCGAATACCAGTTTTGGATCGGGGGGGCTAACCCTACTCTATTGAATGAAATAAATAGGGCTTTGCATATGGAACCGCCGGTTCCGGATTGGCTTAGGAACAAAAGCAAGGATTTCCATGTGCAAAAGAAAAGGATTAAAATATTTATGTTACATGGCAGCATCAGGACCTCCCACCCACCCCATATATGTACAAGTCTTAAGTAGGCTATTTTTATGTTACACTATAGCGAGATTCTAAATAATAACATTATTCGCAATATTTATTTTCATCTTTATATTTACAACTTGCAAATCAGTGTAATAACAAATTAAGTTGTAAGGGTTGTCGTTACTACCGCCCCCTCCCGCAACAATTATTGGCTTCCCACAAGGAACGTGAATCGATTAATCTATCGAAGCACCCCCGCTTTATATTAATACCACCACTTAAAGTTATTAGCCACACACTAGGGTAACCAGCTTTGATAGGCACTATAATAAACTAACCACTGATATAATTTACATACTCTAAAAGGTGTATCACACTAGGATGGGCGTATGTCTTCAGCCTTTAACACGCTATTTTGACATAGCGCCCTTTGGGACGCTTTCCGAAGTTACTGTTACATGGCCCCCGTTTGCACGATAGCCTAATCCAGTTTGGTGCGTTAGCCCATCATAATTAATTTACTCGTTGCAAACACCAAATTACCTATTCACTGCAATGCGCTAACTTGCGACGTCGGCGTCTACACCACAATGGCGATTTTTAGGGCTTCGTCTTGCCAGACTTAGGTGCCGTACGCTGATTGGTCGAGGCAACCCTGTGAAGCGGCAAGACCATAGACGGACCATATAGTACTGATTCTCACCGCTTTGTGATGCGCATAGAGTGATTGCCTAACCCTGATCCTGATCGCGTCACAAAGTGATAATTTCTACTGCATGTTGATTACCGTATTTTCACGCTGTAGGACAACTTCCTTATGCAAAGTCATTCATATATAACACGTAGAACTTCGACAGTCTCGGAAGCTGAGAGACGATTCCGACATAGAAAAGTTTATTTCATGACTAACTCAACACTACCCGTTTACAAAGCTATCAGGAGAGTTAGTGTCTTTAGGCTCAGGTGTCATTTCAGATGAAAAAGTAAATTGTGATAATGCATATGAAATTTTGAAACGGATATGGAAAAAATGAAAGGAAAGAAATTTGGAGAATTGAAGCTAAAAAGGAAAGATATGGCCATGACCCAAGCAAGTCACAAGTCCGTAGCTATTCAAACTAACGAAGTTGCGGTAAACCCTTAACAACTTTTCAACCGGATCTTATGTTTCTGTGACAGCCCAAGTAAGTTGAAGTTTTATTTTGGATACGAGTTAGCTTCACAGCCAACTCTTCTTCTTTGTTTGATGAAGTCTCACTACGCAAAGGATCAATATCGTATTTCCTAAAAGTATTTACTGAGCGTATCACCAATGAATTACCTCAGGGGGATGATGTTAACATAGACATTGTCTTCCTTTTACATTGTGTTTCTTGGCCAAAGGAAGGAACTTGTGAAGACATAATCCAGAATTATTGCGCCCATGTTATTAATAGATATGAAGGAAAAAAAACTGTAGTATTTGATGTATATTCTAAAGAATCCACAAAAAAGGGAGAGGAACTGGTAAGAAACAAAACCTCATAAATTGGTATAGACTTTGATAGAAACAGTAAGTGCATTACGAAACAAGAGGAATTTCTTTCAAACAAGAGCAACAAAAAACAAATTATTATTGAACAGCTAAACAGATTGTTGAAAGCAATTGTAGTGGGGTCAGATACAGATCTGTCAGTGTTACTTGTGACCCTTGCACCACAGGATAAACCAATAATCCTGAGACGAGGTGTAAGCGTAAAAGTTTAAGCCAATAAGTTAAATTTTATGAAACATGTTTTTTCAATGAATTAACTCAAGTAGTTTAGTTTTTATAGCAGGTTAAAGATACGATTAAGTGCGTGCCAGAATCTCGCTCAATTCTCACGGCGCATGCCGACCGTCTTGTTATAGCCATATTTGCACACGATTTATTGTCTCTAAGGTTTTGTTAGTCACTTACATAGCTTTAGTAATAAATTTTAGCTGTTTTTCCCCCATTAATAAAAAAAAATTATTTTCATTAACCACCCACGATTCATTAAAGGTAAAACGATTTAGAATGTTGTATGATACTAATGATTTATTTTAAATCTAAACATTGTCATATAATCAACATGGCTTAGCAAACTATATAAAATGATATGTAAGTTATTAACATTACGTTTTTAGACTGTATAGAAATCAATAAATAATACGGAATACGGTACCTCTTCATAATATGAAAAAGTAACGCATAATAACAAAAAACAAAGTATGTAACATGTAACAAACAATGACAACATCAACATGGCTTAGCAAACTATATATCATAACAATTATTAAGCCGTGTAATAATATTACGTCATTATATTGTATAGAAGTGAATAAATAATGCCTCTTTATTGTAGGAAAAAGTAATGCATAATTACGAATTACAAAGTATATAACAAGTACAAATAAAAAGCTATAACTTTATCGATGTGTTTCTGTTACTTGGTAAATAAAAGTCTACTGGCATAAGAAAGTGACTACTTTTGTCAAGTGATTCCTGACATATAAATAAAGGAGGTGAGATTCTTTTTTTAAATAAAGAAAAATTTGAAAAATGTGCATAATAAGTGTCGCAGAGCCAGTGCGAAGACGGGTGAATGAGCGGGACCAGCAACCACAGAATTAAATAGACTGGTCATGCCATAAGCCTGTACATTGGGGGAATTGTGGGCCATCTTGTGTGGGGATAGAAACATAGAGCGGGCCTAGAGAGGTGTGACATTTTCAGTGCGCCCTATTCATTTACACCTTGGTTTCAATAGCTGAAAATCTTTGAAATTTGACAAACTTACAGTTTAATAGTGTGGGACGCTAATGGTGTGTTCAAAATTTGAAAATGAAAATTGTTTGACACTTTAAAAATAAAATAAAGTCCAAACTTTTTTATTCTTTTTAATTCGTGACATCAAAAAGTTGCATTGCGAGAAATTTTTTGTTTTTAGGACAGGTGCGTCATGTAAGCTAGAGAAATGTAGCTTAAAAGCTACATTTTCTGAAAAGTTTTGTTTTTAAATTAGCTATTATAGTTTCTATCATACAACATTTAGAACACGAGCTGTTTCGCGGGTAATGTGGCAACATGTACTGGCGGCCGGCTAGCTGCTCGCGACTTGCCTCCGCCATATTGTGTGAGTATTTGATTCTAAAACAGGCCTCACTCATGCATTCGACTTGTCCAGTCTATTTAATTCTGTGGTCGCTCTGCTCAGGACTATGGTAACATCAAACTCTGCGCTCTGCGCGGTACACTCGCCGATGCCCAGTCAATATGTTTTGTATAACTAGTTAGTTGTTTTGTTCATTATTCACAACTAGTACTGGAAAATTGTAACTATGCATATTTTGTAAAATCATTTGTTCAGTATAGTATTGTCATTGTTAAGTCAGTAGTAATATTTATCTAGTTTTGTGTGTAAATATTGTAAATAGTATACCTTGTGGTATTTAACCATAAGTAAATTTATTCTCTTAATCATTATCTCTTGTTTGTACGCTACAGGGAGTTGATACACACCTATTCAGAAAGACTCGACTCGATATTTTTTTGTATAACTAGTTAGTTGTTTGTTTATTGATCACAACTACTGGAAATTTGTAATTAGTCAATTTCCAAAATAATAATTTGTATTTATGTGTTTTTGTGGTTGGAAATAAATTCATTATTTTCAGTTTCAAATAGAAAATGTACCAGCAATTGTTCTATTTTTAGCTTTATTTTATTCTATTTGTATGGTAATAAAAGCGTGTTTCAATGGCATATTGTTTTTATTTTAACTAATTTTTATATGGGAGGGGGTATTACAAATTGCGGGGGGGGCTGCGTCATTAAACTTGGGGGGGATGGGCACCCCTGAGTTCAAGAGCTCATGAACATAAAACATTAATTTTTAACCCTGTAAATGGCAGACTGCCCTTTGGGACACTCTCTCGGGCGTAGAACGCAACAAGCTCGAACATAGTGAGAATTTGCATAAATTTGCATATTTTGTTATTTAATACACTTAAAATCATCCAATCGTAATAAAACCGGCACCGTTGAAAAGCTAATCAATTAAACTTTAATTTTGGTATTTAAAACTTTTTTGTAAAAGTATATTTACATATGTAATCATCATTTTAAAATATGCAGATCGGGTTACAGCTGTTTCCGTGCGCGAATATGCATACAATTGTACTGTTATTTCGCACTTCTTACATGTCCAAGACAATCTACAGAAGTATTTCTATCGAGATTATAAAAATACCATTGCATTCGTCAAGATTTTATATTTCTAATAGTGCCTTCCAATCAGATGCAGTGGCGAATACACGGGGGGGGGGGGGGGGGGACGGGGGGAACGTTCCCCCCCAAACCTAAAAAAAAAAGAAGAAAATAGGAAGCCAGGTATACATTTTGATGGCAAATATCTTAGGTACATATTACAATCACATTACATCTAAAAGTCACAATATGCTAAAGCGCTGCGGTAAAACGGCCAGACGACGGCATGGGGCGTGTAATGGCCAGCCTTAGACTATGATTCTTGGAATTATGCATCAACAATCCGTGTGGTATACATAATTTTTTGAATTTGATAACCTACATTATCCTTTTTACAAAATTGAGAGTATACGCATAATTAATTATGTTATCTAAAAAATATTTTCAAAGATGTAGAGATAAAGAGAATTTATTGCAGTACAATACAATAATGTAGTGTTGCTTTGAGAAATACAATGTAATCACTTTTTTTAATACAGGTCTTTGATATATTTGTTTTTTACTTACGCTTCCGACAAAGTACTGTATGGTATAAGGCTAACAACAGACGAGACACCGGTGTACGGGACACTTTCCGGTGTCCCAGCTTCTCGCAGGGAGAGACACCGTAGAGCCACAGAATCTGGTAGCGCGCTACTCCGTGTCTCGTCTGTTGACACATATTTAATTGATAGTACATTTAGTGTCCCGTACACCGGTGTCTCGTCTGTTGTTAGCCATAAAGTATTGTACAGTGTAGAATTCGTTGCAAGAATATCAAAAGGAGTCCATGCCAAAATTAACTACAGTAAATAATGTAGGACTACAAGCAACTTTTATCTTACATGAAATTCATGTTTTTTTTTACCGAGCAATACTAAATATTTGTGACAAAAAATGTTTTCTCCATCATCCACAAGCTTATTCAAGTTCTGTGTACCTGGCCAGTCAGCAGTGCAAGTGGGGAAATGTCATTTCTTTCTTAGACCGTGTTATACGAGCGCTGTTAGCGCCGTGTTTTCAACATCATGTTAACGTCGGTTTATTGGGTAAATGGATCTCCCGAGGCCCATGTTATACGAGTGCTATAAACACTGGCAAATCCGCGTTAACCGGGCGCTATCAACGCCGAACCAAGTTATACGGAGGCGTTGTCAATGCGCACTCGCAGTGCAGACCAGAGAGGCCACAGTAGTCAGAAGTAACGACTTTGTCCTGGTTCTAGTTGTTATTGTTTATTTCAAAGTGGTTATTGTGTACTCCAAAGTGACAAAATGTTTGACACTGAACAAATTATTTATGCTATCGTAAATATTTATGCTAACAGCAGCCACCTCTTTATGACTTTAAGTCAAAGGATTATAGCAATAAATAATTGAAAGTTAAATGCTGGAATGAGGTTAGTGAAACAATGCCCCATCGTCTACCCTTCTTCCTACACAATTCCTCAAATGTTTACTATTTTTAATACACCTAGACAGCATAACTGTATGGCGTCCATTTTGGAAGTGAGTGACGCCACGTTGACAGAGTCCCGCGTTGACAACACGTTACGACCCGCTTTCAACGTCATAACTTGGGAATTTAACTCCTGGTTTTCAGCGTTAGCATCGCGGGTCTAAAAGCGCCCGTATAACATGGCCCTTAGGCCTGGACTACACGAGCACAGGGGTGCCCAGAAGGGGGTGATATGGCGCTCAGAGCGCCATCAAAACAAATTTTGGGGGGATTTTTGAAACTATAAATAAATGAGACAATTTGTGAATCACAATTGAAATTTCGTGTATGTACGGTAGGATGGCAATACTGTAATACATTAATATTATTGGCAAATGCATTGCTATTGTAGTATACAGTACAGTAAATAATCTACCTATTTATAACTAACATATTTTTTGTTCATTGTCGGTATAATTCTCTCGGTTTTGGTAGAATCTTGGTGTGGTCATGCCCAACCCCCTTCCCTGCCACCGCGCGAAGTTAGAAATTCCTATTGCTTTGACCAAGGCCATAGGTTCGAAAATAAACACAGTTGTGTGACTTATCACTGCTCCTTCCCTCCCTCTAACCCCACCTGCTGATCAGCTGTTCCATTTCCATCACACAGTCAGTTCAGCTTCAGTGCAGTAGATAAGATTACTTTTACTTAAATAATGCCTCGAGTGTTGAAAAGAGCGATCAAATACAATTGTTAAGAGGTGTTATGTAACACAGTGCACCGCAACGACAAGTGGTTGGCGCATTGTAAAAAGAAACATCTTATAAGTTTAAAAACAAGTTTAAAAAAAGAATTGGAAACTTTCAGTAGTCTTTACAAAGTAGCATAAAGAAGTAGACATTTCAGACATTCTTCATAAACGTGATAACTCATCAGACGGTGAGATGTTATCAAGCCGTGAAGAAGAGACAGTCCAAAATGAAAGAATTTCAAGCAAAAAGAAACGTGAAAATTAGAGGATGGCAGACCAGTGGATGAAACAAGGTTTTATTCGGCCTTACAATGGTCCAATATCATCATTCCCAAATTTAACTGTAATGTACAGAATTCTTCTTTCTTTGGCAGTCACTAGCTGTTCTGTCGATTGAACCATGAGTAGACTGAAAATTGTAAAAAAATCGACTTCGCAGCAGTATGAGTGACAAGTGGTTATCTAGTCTATTAATTCCAGCCTCTGAAAAAGACATTTTCAAAAAAAATTTAAATGATATCATAATTAACCAATTTGCATTAGCAACTTTTAAATTTCTAAGAAATAGCCAATGTATCAACAAAAATACTGATTTTGGTCGCTAAGATACAACTTTGCTAACTTATACAGTTAAATTTATCATTTTCATTGTTAATAACACCCTGTACTGTAGTTTAATTTGTTGTTACAATAAACTATTTCTGACACCATTATATATTTTTTATTTAAACACTACAAAATCTCTGATTCCTGATTGGATTAGTATTGTAGATATGTATAGTGCGCTAGGTTCAGGTCATTCATTGTCACAACACAAGAGTTTATTGTTTATAAGGGGAGGAGGTATCTACATTTTGGGGGGGAATGGCACCATGAGGCTTGGGGGGGGGGGATGGGCACCCCTGCACGAGCGTACAAAACGCTGCCGATCGTCTGCTTTCTTTTTCAGAACCAATAGTTTTATATTGTGTGGACTACATGAGCATTTTGTCTGCCTGAAGAAGGAGCGAAATTCGAGGATTTGGCAGATGTAGCGCCTCTGGATGCGTAAAATACGAGCATGGATCATAGATAGGCGTGCCGGACTATATGTAGCGACAACGTGTGTTTCTCCCGCGCTTTCGAAACCTGCCTCCCCTTAATGGAGTGTTTTCCATGTTGAGCCAAACTTACCTCAGAGTCAAATTAGCTCAATACTTCTGAGTACTTCTCAGTATCTTTGTTTACTCACTGGTCACACCAAAATTTCTCTGGGCACATTCTAGGTGTATTAAACATTACTTGAAACTGTCCTGTTACCAAACGGCTTGATAATGTTGGGTGTGTCCACCAATGCCTCTTTGCACCACATTTCTTCTTAAAAACAGCCAAAACATCAGCATACCAGCAACACATCTGACCTGTATCGAGTCCCATAATGGAACTTGATAGATTAAAACAATGGTCCAAATGGCGGTCACATTGTGCACCTACAATCGGCGGCATTTTATACGTTCGTGTAGTCAAAGCCTCTCGTTCAATCCGCCGCTGATTGTCGGCTTCATGTAGTCCATCAAATTTTGCCGCGTACTATCGGCGGCGTTTTGTACGCTCGTGTAGTCTAGGCCTTAAGGCACTTGAAGTAGTGGACAAGAACTACCATGTCAGAAAAGGTGGTTGAATTGGCGCTCTTTTATATTCACCACGATATAGAATACCTATTGAACCCAACCAAGTCAGTGATTGAGAGATTCGAAAAATCAGGAGGAAACCAAAGACTTTCTCTCATGCGTTAGGCCTAATTACACTCAATATAAATTTAACTTCAAATGTTGTTATTTTAAGCTAAAAAGTCACTTGTTCATTTATAATTAGCATCAAAATTGTTTCTTTGAAGTCAAAGTTTTAAAAATTTTCTATTAGTAGTCAACTCTTTAAACATCTGTAGATCTGTTAAAATAATTAAAACGTTTACTATTCAACTATTATACAAAATATGAATAGTAGATTTAAAAATCTTGTAAAACATAAAATAGGGCCTACCGAAGGAAAATTTTAACATGAAAATGCTACCAAATTGGTTATTTTTGGTTTGATAATTTCAAACTACCTATCCTCTAAACCCCCCCCCCTGAAAGTTCCCCTCCCAAAATGATGCCCTGGATCCGCCACTGATCAGATATCACTATTTTACCCGATTTTTGACGACGATTTCTTTAAACCTTGCTATTGGACAGTTTTTCAACCAATGAAACAGCCTATTTGTCAACCGAGATAACGCCCACTATTTCACATGTTTTGACAGATTTCTTTACACCATTTTGTAGAGAACAGTATAATCTTTCTTACAGTGGGAATTAAACTAGAATAAACTACGGTAGTTTTTTGTTTATCCAGACAGCAAAGCAAAGTACATAATTAGGGCAGTCTGGTGAGACAGTCTTGAGCGTGGGTTCCCACGTTATTCAAGTGACCCTTCCTGCCCGTAGTATATCGTCGGGTAAGTTTTATTAGATTGATGTCATTTTGTTATTCAAATAAAGATAACTCAAACACTTTTGTGAACTAAGGAAAGACAAGTATACCGTTTTTTTCTTTGATTTATCTTCTCCACTTTGTTAGTAATATTTCATTTCTAGGCAAAGCATATATTAGTAAATTACATTTCAATCTAGGCTAGTTTTTTTAGCAGTCGTGTATTTGGAACATAAAAACTGTTTTTTTCAAAATAAGAAATTTGAAATTGATAAATGTTTTTATACAGTTCTATTTAGAACTAAATTACAAAACTTTTTTACGAAAAAATTACAAAAAATGTTTACTACTTGTTATTTAGGCTTAAAGTTGAACTTTTTCCCTTCCTTACTGAACATTTTTTGCTTTCTAAGGTAATAACTTTTACAATTTTAAAAAGAAACAAATTTTTAGTGTCATATTTGAGTTCTTTGAAGTTTTTTCTACAAAAAATCTATGGAACACTTTTGGATTGTGGTTCATTTGCTATTTTTTTAGAATTTAAAAAAATGCTTGCAAAACGCTAAAAACCGGCTTTTCAATTTTCGCTATAGCACTGCCATATTATGTAGGGTTAAACATGTACTGAATACTATACAGAGTGTCCCATAAGTAAACAGCCAAACTTCGGGAATGGTTCATGGGTCAAAATAAGAAAAAAATTCATATAAACATAGGCCCGAAAACGCTTGTTTTCCAGATATCCGCCATTTTGTGTTTTGTACAAAATAATTCATATCTAGATAACAGTTTGACTGATTGAGTTCAAAGTTTAACTTGGCATGAAGTTTAACTTAACAATGTTATATCTAAAGAAAAGTAAGCTATTAAATTCAATTATGCGTTTTAAAATGGCGGCTGTTTTAAATTTCAAAACTAAATTACTCAAAAACCGTACATTTTGATGCCCTATCAGATCAAAACAATCGGATGAAGGACAATAGTTAAGTTATGTGTAATAATTTTGGTTTGTTCAATCAGCATTGTAAAAGAACACAATAATATTGTATGCACATATCTTTTATGCACTTTAAGATTACCTATGCTGTTATAATCTTAGCAGAACGTGACCAATTATAAAACTGGATTATATTTTATATGTATATTGTAAGACATAAGTAAAAATAATCATCTCTCTGGCTTTAACCCTAGAACTGTTATGGTTAAAGCTAAAATTGAAAAGCCCGTTTTTAGCCTTTTGCAAGCATATTTTTAAAAATTCGCCAATAGTAAATGAACAGCAATCCAAAGGTGTACCATAGCTTTTTTGTAGAAGAAACTTCAAAGAATTCAAGTATGCCACTAAAAATTAGTTTCTTTTGAAATTGTAAAAGTTATTAGCTTAGAAAGCAAAAAATGTTCAGAAACGGAAGGAAAAAAAAAACAACTTTATGCCTGCATAAAAAATAGTAAAACATTTTTGTAATTTTTTTCAAAATATAAAAAGTTTTATAATGTAGTTCTAAATAGAAATATGTAAAAATATATTTCAATTTCACAATTTTTTAGTTCAAAATAACACTTTGAACGTTTTTACTACATAACCTGCAAATCATGACTAATTTCAAAGTGACTAGGCCTATACATTTTTTACTTCAAACAATGTTTTTTTTATACCAAAAATTCGAGAATGAAATGTAGAATCGAATAGCATTCTACCCAGTTTTAAATAAATTTACATTTTGTAATGAAAAATAAAAATATCAAATCTTATTTCTTCACTTACCGTTTTAATAGAACCGTTATAAGCCTCATTTCACTCAAACACAATCTACACTTATTTATTTATAATTAAAACACAATATAACTCCATTTTATAAACTGTAATAACCATAAAATAACACAAAACAAATGTTAAACTGACGCATAACAAGAACTGCGACGACGGCCGAAAAGTATTTAGCATATTTTAGAAGTTCATTGGTACCAACCTATGAAATCTAAATGTATTGAATTGGACATAGATAAAAACTGTGAAGTTTTCTCTTTAAAACTATAGCACCAGGAGACCGAGCTAAAGCTCGATTATAAGCAGGGCTATGATTTCAATAACTATTATAGCAAATGTCCGTGAACATCGTTTAGGTTAGCTAACATTAAACAGCTAAATAAAGGGTATGTTTATTTAGCAGAAGTATTCGTTACCATGGTAACTATAAATAGATACAACATTAGGCTTACCTCTAATAAAATACAGTTTAAAAGAAAACAGATGATTATTGTAATGGCATTGAAAACATTTCATCAGCTGTGCTTCGTTTAAAAGAAAACAGATGATTATTGTAATGGCATTGAAAACATTTGCATCAGCTGTGCTTTGTATTGTTTAAAATGGACAAATTTCACTTTTTAATTTAATAAAAAGACGTAGAAAACGAATTTTCCCAGACTGGTGATCATTTCCAATCGATTTCTCGTGGCCAAAAGCCCCATATAAAATCAAAAATCCTTAGACAGAGATTCCAGATCCATTTAGCAGACAGACAATTATCTCTCGCTTTAGAAGATAAGATATAATACATTTTAGGGATGTATCGAATAAGACTGTAAGAATCGATTCTAAACAGGCTTGCATATTGGCCAAATCTATGACCAATTACAAGCTTTCACCGTACATCCTGTAGAACAGCTGTTTTCAAAGTAACATGTGATTTGAAGACACCATTTTAAAGAGAATCGTCTGCTGAATTCAATGCTGTTATGATCTTCTTCATAAATGACTTCTGTGAGGAGTTGCAGACCGTTGAAAATAAGACAAAGTCTTGACAGTATACGGGGTTCATTGACGTGTGAATCACAGCTGATTTGCGTACTAAAATTTTGAAACGGTGATTACGTATGTAAATATACATTTTACGAAAAAGTTGTAAATACAAAAATTATAGTTTAATTCATTACCTTTCCAACGGCACCGGTTTTATTACGATTGGATGATTTTAAGTGTATTAAATAATCAAATATGCAAATTGACGCTATTGTTCGAGCTGGTTGCGTTTGCCCCCTAAAGGCTGCAGTCTGCCACTTTGAGGGTTAAGGAAAGTATACAAATGTATACTTATTGTTTTAGGGGTTGTTCTCACATTTTCACCCTTAGCAGCACGCAATGACAAGTAAGTATTTTTATAGAATACTGTACAGTTTATAAATAGTCAGAGCTCTTAAAACAAAATCTGTTATGGATATTTGAACTCGCCGCCAAGTCTGATTCGTTTTAATAGAATAAGCTAGGCTTTTGTACTTTCCATCTGTTTCTCCAGCCATGACATCGGAGTCTCTGTCGCCATAAAAGCTTCCGAATGTGTCGGCACTGCCTCTTAAATTTCATTTTTGGAGAACCTTTTAATACCGTTTTGCCACAATAACCATGCCAGTTTCCGATGTAGAATGCATAATGGTTCCGCCGAGTTCAGAAAAAATCATTTACAGTTGAATGGTTTAGTCAATGTATGAAAATTTTTATTTTGAAATTTGTTTAGTCCATACTTACGCTTACTTACGACGATAGACAGTGGATTGAGAGTCTACAAGAATCTGCTATTTCCAAAATGCCCAGGGCAATGAGAACCCTTTTTGCTCAAATTCTTATTTTTGGATTTCCAGAGAATCCTAAGGCTTTGTGGGAAACATTCAGAGAAAATTTAGCTGAAGATTTCATAAGAGAAGCAAAAAGATCAAGCTTACTTAAGTTGGCTTCAGACGGAATATCTTTGGCTAGTCCAGGTCTAAATGCTAATCGATATTGAGCAAGTTCAAGTCTAGTCACATGTCGACGGCTGGAATATGGTGTCTTCAAAGGAAGATTTACAGAGAATCCAAAAGTTCCCTTTGGATAAAATAATGGATATGTAAATGGTTAGACACGATTGTCAATATTTTTCATTGTAACCAATGATTTTCCTCGTTGACGAATAACTAATTCATTTTCTGGGAAATTTTGATCGGCGTTTAGTGTGACAACAGCACATACATCATTCTGAACCGGAATATAAAATTTCCTATGATCAACGTTATCAGGTATAACAAAAAGCAGTTTAATATAAGGAGCCTGTTTTCCTTCTGCGATAGCAAGATAATTTGCTTCTTCTTCTACTTCTTGCATGATCATGAAACCACATACAAAAGGATTTACAGATCTTAAAAGAAGTTCCAATAAATTCAAGAGATTTTTGTTGATGATATGGTTAGTGGGATTGTTTATTCTTTCACTAACAGCATCTTCATTATCTAAAAAGTGTATCTGTTCATATTGAGGCCGTTCAAATTCACCTTCAGAATTTTGACTCGGGTGAGCTGAAATATTGAGTTTGTGATAAACTTGACCGCTTGCAATGTAGCTATATATACCTCGATTATTGATCATCATCTACAGTGAAGGAAGCCATGGCATAAATTACGAATCCTTTTATCGAATATACCAGAAAGTGGATGTCTTCGAAGGAAAAGTCGCACTAACTCGTTTGGAAATTCTGAATGTGCAATGTCGATCCTGCCATGCAAGCAGTAGTCTCCAAAGGAATCAGGATGAGTGTTATTTTTCACTCGTTCCTCTGAAAAATGAAAAGCTGTACAGTGAATGCAACTTACCCTAAAAGGTTTTAAACTATGATAAGAAGCATTAATGGTTGTAGCTATTTTGCAAGTACCTAAGTCGTTCAGAGCTTCTAGACGCCTAGCATGTCTACGGCGATCTTCTTCCAGCCTTTGTTGGCGACGATCAATAGTCTCGACTGCTCGTTTCTGAGATGCTTGTTTACGCATTTTTTGAAGCCGCTGATTTCTTTCAGTTATTGATTCTTCTGTGCGTCTTAGATTAGCATAATTACGCATCCGATGTAATCGGTTTGAGTTCACAGCAAAGTTATTATTTTGTTTTTTTCTTTTACGATCAGCCTCTTGAGAGTAATTAATCATTTAAGTCACTTATAATCTCAGCTATTCTCTTCACACATTTTGATTTTGCTACTCGCCCAGGTCTAACTGATACTAAAACAGTTTTTTCTTGTGCAGTAACAATATTTCTTGATGTGCCATGTTTTTTATTAATAACTTGTTCTATTTGCTCTTGAGATTGTCTTGTATAGTTAAACATGTTATTTTTTTAGGACGCCTACCTAAACATGACCGAGTCTCATTTTGTGAAACATCAACAGGGGTCATTACAAGAGAATCCTGTAAAACATTGATTTTGGGAAACGACAACTCAACCGAAGTAGACATGATTGGAACATTGAGTTCGGAAATAGGCAAATATACATAAAAATTACCACTATTAATATGCCCAGTTAGGCGTAATCTTTTTACTGGGAAAGTGTTTGTACCAAATGTTTCATAAAGAATTCTATTGTAATAAACTTCGAAGCAAAAAGGAAATATCTTACCAGCTGCAACCAATTCACAGACACCTGCGTAAACTGCATGTTGAGACATTTCCCGCACATACTCCGCACAAGTTGAAAAGTTCTCACCATTTGAATTATAGGACATCCAAGAAAAGTCATTCCATTTTTCAGCAACATAAGAAACAACTCTTTTTCGTAATTCAAGACTTCTTTCTTGAGTATTAAACGAAAGTGAGTTAAAGAGGCAGGCACCATCTCCAATGATTGTTATTACAGTATGGGCTATAGACATTCCATTGACGTTAGTATCTTCTAATACCGCTATAGTTTTCACTTTTCAAAACATAACAGTAATCTAAAATAGTATAATTAAACATTTGACTTAATAATCTTTCAATTAAACAAATTTTTGTTTATAATCTTTAATGGTATTTTCAAAACAAATTTAAAAAAATATTAGTACTACATTTTTTATTGTGAAATCATTTTTTTCCTATTGCTTGAAAAATATATGTATATTAACATATTTTAAAATATTAACCAGAACCTCAAAGCTACGTTTCTGAAATGAGTTAGGCCTATATTAAAGTTTACTATATTACTAAATTGTGAAATTAAACCTAAATATAGTAACAATTATTCTAAACCAAAACCCTATAAGTGGCATTGTTAAATATTTTGGATTTTCGGCGTTTGCAAGCATATTTTCAAAAATTTGTAAAAAATAGTAATTGTACCCAATTTATAAGTGTTCCCGATATTTTTTATAGAAAAAGGTCCAATGAATTTATACATGCAACTAAACATTTTATTAATATAATATTATAAAAGTTATTTGGTCAGGAAGAAAAAAATGTTTCAGTAACGGAAACCAAAAT
>JAGFPH010008816.1:31271-52100 GCA_018207615.1 Philaenus spumarius
ATTTTGGTTTCCGTTACTGAAACATTTTTTTCTTCCTGACCAAATAAATTTTATAATATTATATTAATAAAATGTTTAGTTGCATGTATAAATTCATTGGACCTTTTTCTATAAAAAATATAGGGAACACTTTTAAATTGGGTACAATTACTATTTTTTACAAATTTTTGAAAATATGCTTGCAAACGCCGAAAATCCAAAATATTTAACAATGCCACTTATAGGGTTTTGGTTTAGAATAATTGTTACTATATTTAGGTTTAATTTCACAATTTAGTAATATAGTTTACTTTAATATAGGCCTAACTCATTTCAGAAACGTAGCTTTGAGGTTCTGGTTAATATTTTAAAATATGTTAATATACATATATTTTTCAAGCAATAGGAAAAAAATGATTTCACAATAAAAAATGTAGTACTAATATTTTTTTAAATTTGTTTTGAAAATACCATTAAAGATTATAAACAAAAGTTTGTTTAATTGAAAGATTATTAAGTCAAATGTTTAATTATACTATTTTAGATTACTGTTGTGTTTTGAAAAGTGAAAACCATAGCGGTATTAGAAGATATTAACGTCAATGGAATGTCTATAGCCCATATTGTAATAACAATCATTGGAGATGGTGCCTGCCTCTTTAATTCACTTTCGTTTCTTTTATTTAATACTCAAGAGAGAAGTCTTGAATTACGAAAAAGAGTTGTTTCTTATGTTGCTGAAAAATGGAATGACTTTACTTGGATGTCCTATAATTCAAATGGTGACAACTTTTCAACTTCTGCGGGGTATGTGCGGGAAATGTCTCAACATGCAGTTTACGCAGGTGTCTGTGAATTGGTTGCAGCTGATAAGATATTTCCTTTTTGCTTCGAAGTTTATTACAATAGAATTCTTTATGAAACATTTGGTACAAACACTTTCCCAGTAAAAAGATTACGCCTAACTGGGCATATTAGTAGTGGTCATTTTTATGTATATTTGCCTATTTCCGAACTCAATGTTGCAATTATGTCTACTTCCGGTTGAGTTGTCGTTTCCCAAAATCAATGTTTTACAGGATTCTCTTGTAATGACCCCTGTTGATGTTTCACAAAATGAGACTCGGTCATGTTTAGGTAGGCGTCCTAAAAAAATAACATGTTTAACTATACAAGACAATCTCAAGAGCAAATCGAACAAGTTATTAATAAAAAACATGGCACATCAAGAAATATTGTTACTGCACAAGAAAAAACTGTTTTAGTATCAGTTAGACCTGGGCGAGTAGCAAAATCAAAATGTGTGAAGAGAATAGCTGAGATTATAAGTGACTTAAATGATTAATTACTCTCAAGAGGCTGATCGTAAAAGAAAAAAACAAAATAATAACTTTGCTGTGAACTCAAACCGATTACATCGGATGCGTAATTATGCTAATCTAAGACGCACAGAAGAATCAATAACTGAAAGAAATCAGCGGCTTCAAAAAATGCGTAAACAAGCATCTCAGAGACGAGCAGTCGAGACTATTGATCGTCACCAACAAAGGCTGGAAGAAGATCGCCGTAGACATGCTAGGCGTCTAGAAGCTCTGCACGACTTAGGTACTTGCAAAATAGCTACAACCATTAATGCTTCTTATCATAGTTTAAAACCTTTTAGGGTAAGTTGCATTCACTGTACAGCTTTTCATTTTTCAGAGGAACGAGTGAAAAATAACACTCATCCTGATTCCTTTGGAGACTACTGCTTGCATGGCAGGATCGACATTGCACATTCAGAATTTCCAAACGAGTTAGTGAGACTTTTCCTTCGAAGACATCCACTTTCTGGTATATTCCATAAAAGGATTCGTAATTTATGCCATGGCTTCCTTCACTGTAGATGATGATCAATAATCGAGGTATATATAGCTACATTGCAAGCGGTCAAGTTTATCACAAACTCAATATTTCAGCTCACCCGAGTCAAAATTCTGAAGGTGAATTTGAACGGCCTCAATATGAACAGATATACTTTTTAGATAATGAAGATGCTGTTAGTGAAAGAATAAACAATCCCACTAACCATATCATCAACAAAAATCTCTTGAATTTATTGGAACTTCTTTTAAGATCTGTAAATCCTTTTGTATGTGGTTTCATGATGATGCAAGAAGTAGAAGAAGAAGCAAATAATCTTGCTATCGCAGAAGGAAAACAGGCTCCTTATATTAAACTGCTTTTTGTTATACCTGATAACGTTGATCATAGGAAATTTAATATTCCGGTTCAGAATGACGTATGTGCTGTTGTCACACTAAACGCCGATCAAAGTTTCCCAGAAAATGAATTAGTTATTCGTCAACGAGGAAAATCATTGGTTACAATGAAAAATATTGACAATCGTGTCTAACCATTTACATATCCATTATTTTATCCAAAGGGAACTTGGATTCTCTGTAAATCTTCCTTTGAAGACACCATATTCCAGCCGTCGACATGTGACTAGACTTGAACTTGCTCAATATCGATTAGCATTTAGACCTGGACTAGCCAAAGATATTCCGTCTGAAGCCAACTTAAGTAAGCTTGATCTTTTTGCTTCTCTTATGAAATCTTCGGCTAAATTTTCTCTGAATGTTTCCCACAAAGCCTTAGGATTCTCTGGAAATCCAAAAATAAGAATTTGAGCAAAAAGGGTTCTCATTGCCCTGGGCATTTTGGAAATAGCAGATTCTTGTAGACTCTCAATCCACTGTCTATCGTCGTAAGTAAGCGTAAGCATGGACAAAACAAATTTCAAAATAAAAATTTTCATACATTGACTAAACCATTCAACTGTAAATGATTTTTCTGAACTCGGCGGAACCATTATGCATTCTACATCGGAAACTGGCATGGTTATTTTGGCAAAACGGTATTAAAAGGTTCTCCAAAAATGAAGTTTAAGAGGCAGTGCCGACACATTCGGAAGCTTTTATGGCGACAGAGACTCCGATGTCATGGCTGGAGAAACAGATGGAAAGTACAAAAGCCTAGCTTATTCTATTAAAACGAATCAGACTTGGCAGCGAGTTCAAATATCCATAACAGATTTTGTTTTAAGAGCTCTGACTATTTATAAACTGTACAGTATTCTATAAAAATACTTACTTGTCGTTGCGTGCTGCTAAGGGTGAAAATGTGAGAACAACCCCTAAAACAATAAGTATACATTTTTATACTTTCCTTAACCCTCAAAGTGGCAGACTGCAGCCTTTAGGGGGCAAACGCAACCAGCTCGAACAATAGCGTCAATTTGCATATTTGATTATTTAATACACTTAAAATCATCCAATCGTAATAAAACCGGTGCCGTTGGAAAGGTAATGAATTAAACTATAATTTTTGTATTTACAACTTTTTCGTAAAATGTATATTTACATACGTAATCACCGTTTCAAAATTTTAGTACGCAAATCAGCTGTGATTCACACGTCAATGAACCCCGTATACTGTCATGACTTTGTCTTATTTTCAACGGTCTGCAACTCCTCACAGAAGTCATTTATGAAGAAGATCATAACAGCATTGAATTCAGCAGACGATTCTCTTTAAAATGGTGTCTTCAAATCACATGTTACTTTGAAAACAGCTGTTCTACAGGATGTACGGTGAAAGCTTGTAATTGGTCTAGATTTGGCCAATATGCAAGCCTGTTTAGAATCGATTCTTACAGTCTTATTCGATACATCCCTAAAATGTATTATATCTTATCTTCTAAAGCGAGAGATAATTGTCTGTCTGCTAAATGGATCTGGAATCTCTGTCTAAGGATTTTTGATTTTATATGGGGCTTTTGGCCACGAGAAATCGATTGGAAATGATCACCAGTCTGGGAAAATTCGTTTTCTACGTCTTTTTATTAAATTAAAAAGTGAAATTTGTCCATTTTAAACAATACAAAGCACAGCTGATGCAAATGTTTTCAATGCCATTACAATAATCATCTGTTTTCTTTTAAACGAAGCACAGCTGATGAAATGTTTTCAATGCCATTACAATAATCATCTGTTTTCTTTTAAACTGTATTTTATTAGAGGTAAGCCTAATGTTGTATCTATTTATAGTTACCATGGTAACGAATACTTCTGCTAAATAAACATACCCTTTATTTAGCTGTTTAATGTTAGCTAACCTAAACGATGTTCACGGACATTTGCTATAATAGTTATTGAAATCATAGCCCTGCTTATAATCGAGCTTTAGCTCGGTCTCCTGGTGCTATAGTTTTAAAGAGAAAACTTCACAGTTTTTATCTATGTCCAATTCAATACATTTAGATTTCATAGGTTGGTACCAATGAACTTCTAAAATATGCTAAATACTTTTCGGCCGTCGTCGCAGTCCTTGTTTGCGTCAGTTTAACATTTGTTTTGTGTTATTTTATGGTTATTACAGTTTATAAAATGGAGTTATATTGTGTTTTAATTATAAATAAATAAGTGTAGATTGTGTTTGAGTGAAATGAGGCTTATAACGGTTCTATTAAAACGGTAAGTGAAGAAATAAGATTTGATATTTTTATTTTTCATTACAAAATGTAAATTTATTTAAAACTGGGTAGAATGCTATTCGATTCTACATTTCATTCTCGAATTTTTGGTATAAAAAAAACATTGTTTGAAGTAAAAAATGTATAGGCCTAGTCACTTTGAAATTAGTCATGATTTGCAGGTTATGTAGTAAAAACGTTCAAAGTGTTATTTTGAACTAAAAAATTGTGAAATTGAAATATATTTTTACATATTTCTATTTAGAACTACATAATAAAACTTTTTTATATTTTGAAAAAAATTACAAAAATGTTTTACTATTTTTTATGCAGGCATAAAGTTGTTTTTTTTTTCCTTCCGTTTCTGAACATTGTTTGCTTTCTAAGCTAATAACTTTTACAATTTCAAAAGAAACTAATTTTTAGTGGCATATTTGAATTCTTTGAAGTTTCTTCTACAAAAAAGCTATGGTACACCTTTGGATTGCTGTTCATTTACTATTGGCAATTTTTTTAAAATATGCTTGCAAAACGCTATTAGCTTTAACCATAACAGTTCTAGGGTTAAAGCTAGAGAGATGATTTTTTTTTACTTATGTCTTACAATATACATATAAAATATAATCCAGTTTTATAATTGGTCACGTTCTGCTAAGATTATAACAGCATAGGTAATCTTAAATTGCATAAAAGATATGTGCATACAATATTATTGTGTTCTTTTACAATGCTGATTGAACAAACCAAAATTATTACACATAACTTAACTATTGTCCTTCACCCGATTGTTTTGATCTGATAGGGCATCAAAATGTACGGTTTTTGAGTAATTTAGTTTTGAAATTTAAAACAGCCGCCATTTTAAAACGCATAATGGAATTTAATAGCTTACTTTTCTTTAGATATAACATTGTTAAGTTAATCTTCATGCCAAGTTTGAACTCAATCAGTCAAACTGTTCTCTAGATATGAATTATTTTGTACAAAACACAAAATGGCGGATATCTGGAAAACAAGCGTTTTCGGGCCTATGTTTATATGAATTTTTTTCTTATTTTGACCCATGAACCATTCCCGAAGTTTTTCTGTTTACTTATGGGACACTCTGTATAGTATTCAGTACATGTTTAACCCTACATAATATGGCAGTGCTATAGCGAAAATTGAAAAGCCGGTTTTTAGCGTTTTGCAAGCATTTTTTTAAATTCTAAAAAAATAGCAAATGAACCACAATCCAAAAGTGTTCCATAGATTTTTTGTAGAAAAAACTTCAAAGAACTCAAATATGACACTAAAAATTTGTTTCTTTTTAAAATTGTAAAAGTTATTACCTTAGAAAGCAAAAAATGTTCAGTAAGGAAAGGAAAAAGTTCAACTTTAAGCCTAAATAACAAGTAGTAAACATTTTTTGTAATTTTTTCGTAAAAATGTTTTGTAATTTAGTTCTAAATAGAACTGTATAAAAACATTTATCAATTTCAAATTTCTTATTTTGAAAAAAACAGTTTTTATGTTCCAAATACACGACTGCTAAAAAAACTAGCCTAGATTGAAATGTAATTTACTAATATATGCTTTGCCTAGAAATGAAATATTACTAACAAAGTGGAGAAGATAAATCAAAGAAAAAAACGGTATACTTGTCTTTCCTTAGTTCACAAAAGTGTTTGAGTTATCTTTATTTGAATAACAAAATGACATCAATCTAATAAAACTTACCCGACGATATACTACGGGCAGGAAGGGTCACTTGAATAACGTGGGAACCCACGCTCAAGACTGTCTCACCAGACTGCCCTAATTATGTACTTTGCTTTGCTGTCTGGATAAACAAAAAACTACCGTAGTTTATTCTAGTTTAATTCCCACTGTAAGAAAGATTATACTGTTCTCTACAAAATGGTGTAAAGAAATCTGTCAAAACATGTGAAATAGTGGGCGTTATCTCGGTTGACAAATAGGCTGTTTCATTGGTTGAAAAACTGTCCAATAGCAAGGTTTACAGAAATCGTCGTCAAAAATCGGGTAAAATAGTGATATCTGATCAGTGGCGGATCCAGGGCATCATTTTGGGAGGGGAACTTTCAGGGGGGGGGGTTTAGAGGATAGGTAGTTTGAAATTATCAAACCAAAAATAACCAATTTGGTAGCATTTTCATGTTAAAATTTTCCTTCGGTAGGCCCTATTTTATGTTTTACAAGATTTTTAAATCTACTATTCATATTTTGTATAATAGTTGAATAGTAAACGTTTTAATTATTTTAACAGATCTACAGATGTTTAAAGAGTTGACTACTAATAGAAAATTTTTAAAACTTTGACTTCAAAGAAACAATTTTGATGCTAATTATAAATGAACAAGTGACTTTTTAGCTTAAAATAACAACATTTGAAGTTAAATTTATATTGAGTGTAATTAGGCCTAACGCATGAGAGAAAGTCTTTGGTTTCCTCCTGATTTTTCGAATCTCTCAATCACTGACTTGGTTGGGTTCAATAGGTATTCTATATCGTGGTGAATATAAAAGAGCGCCAATTCAACCACCTTTTCTGACATGGTAGTTCTTGTCCACTACTTCAAGTGCCTTAAGGCCTAGACTACACGAGCGTACAAAACGC
This sequence comes from Philaenus spumarius, assembly GCA_018207615.1. NCBI lineage: Eukaryota > Metazoa > Arthropoda > Insecta > Hemiptera > Aphrophoridae > Philaenus > Philaenus spumarius. The sequence continues at coordinate 38,387 of JAGFPH010008816.1, forward strand.
CGCCGATAGTACGCGGCAAAATTTGATGGACTACATGAAGCCGACAATCAGCGGCGGATTGAACGAGAGGCTTTGACTACACGAACGTATAAAATGCCGCCGATTGTAGGTGCACAATGTGACCGCCATTTGGACCATTGTTTTAATCTATCAAGTTCCATTATGGGACTCGATACAGGTCAGATGTGTTGCTGGTATGCTGATGTTTTGGCTGTTTTTAAGAAGAAATGTGGTGCAAAGAGGCATTGGTGGACACACCCAACATTATCAAGCCGTTTGGTAACAGGACAGTTTCAAGTAATGTTTAATACACCTAGAATGTGCCCAGAGAAATTTTGGTGTGACCAGTGAGTAAAAAAAGATACTGTTATGAGGAGAAGTATTGAGCTAATTTGACTCTGAGGTAAGTTTGGCTCAACATGGAAAACACTCCATTAAGGGGAGGCAGGTTTCGAAAGCGCGGGAGAAACACACGTTGTCGCTACATATAGTCCGGCACGCCTATCTATGATCCATGCTCGTATTTTACGCATCCAGAGGCGCTACATCTGCCAAATCCTCGAATTTCGCTCCTTCTTCAGGCAGACAAAATGCTCATGTAGTCCACACAATATAAAACTATTGGTTCTGAAAAAGAAAGCAGACGATCGGCAGCGTTTTGTACGCTCGTGCAGGGGTGCCCATCCCCCCCCCCCAAGCCTCATGGTGCCATTCCCCCCCAAAATGTAGATACCTCCTCCCCTTATAAACAATAAACTCTTGTGTTGTGACAATGAATGACCTGAACCTAGCGCACTATACATATCTACAATACTAATCCAATCAGGAATCAGAGATTTTGTAGTGTTTAAATAAAAAATATATAATGGTGTCAGAAATAGTTTATTGTAACAACAAATTAAACTACAGTACAGGGTGTTATTAACAATGAAAATGATAAATTTAACTGTATAAGTTAGCAAAGTTGTATCTTAGCGACCAAAATCAGTATTTTTGTTGATACATTGGCTATTTCTTAGAAATTTAAAAGTTGCTAATGCAAATTGGTTAATTATGATATCATTTAAATTTTTTTTGAAAATGTCTTTTTCAGAGGCTGGAATTAATAGACTAGATAACCACTTGTCACTCATACTGCTGCGAAGTCGATTTTTTTACAATTTTCAGTCTACTCATGGTTCAATCGACAGAACAGCTAGTGACTGCCAAAGAAAGAAGAATTCTGTACATTACAGTTAAATTTGGGAATGATGATATTGGACCATTGTAAGGCCGAATAAAACCTTGTTTCATCCACTGGTCTGCCATCCTCTAATTTTCACGTTTCTTTTTGCTTGAAATTCTTTCATTTTGGACTGTCTCTTCTTCACGGCTTGATAACATCTCACCGTCTGATGAGTTATCACGTTTATGAAGAATGTCTGAAATGTCTACTTCTTTATGCTACTTTGTAAAGACTACTGAAAGTTTCCAATTCTTTTTTTAAACTTGTTTTTAAACTTATAAGATGTTTCTTTTTACAATGCGCCAACCACTTGTCGTTGCGGTGCACTGTGTTACATAACACCTCTTAACAATTGTATTTGATCGCTCTTTTCAACACTCGAGGCATTATTTAAGTAAAAGTAATCTTATCTACTGCACTGAAGCTGAACTGACTGTGTGATGGAAATGGAACAGCTGATCAGCAGGTGGGGTTAGAGGGAGGGAAGGAGCAGTGATAAGTCACACAACTGTGTTTATTTTCGAACCTGTGGCCTTGGTCAAAGCAATAGGAATTTCTAACTTCGCGCGGTGGCAGGGAAGGGGGTTGGGCATGACCACACCAAGATTCTACCAAAACCGAGAGAATTATACCGACAATGAACAAAAAATATGTTAGTTATAAATAGGTAGATTATTTACTGTACTGTATACTACAATAGCAATGCATTTGCCAATAATATTAATGTATTACAGTATTGCCATCCTACCGTACATACACGAAATTTCAATTGTGATTCACAAATTGTCTCATTTATTTATAGTTTCAAAAATCCCCCCAAAATTTGTTTTGATGGCGCTCTGAGCGCCATATCACCCCCCTTCAGGGCACCCCTGTGCTCGTGTAGTCCAGGCCTAAGGGCCATGTTATACGGGCGCTTTTAGACCCGCGTTGCTAACGCTGAAAACCAGGAGTTAAATTCCCAAGTTATGACGTTGAAAGCGGGTCGTAACGTGTTGTCAACGCGGGACTCTGTCAACGTGGCGTCACTCACTTCCAAAATGGACGCCATACAGTTATGCTGTCTAGGTGTATTAAAAATAGTAAACATTTGAGGAATTGTGTAGGAAGAAGGGTAGACGTTTCACTAACCTCATTCCAGCATTTAACTTTCAATTATTTATTGCTATAATCCTTTGACTTAAAGTCATAAAGAGGTGGCTGCTGTTAGCATAAATATTTACGATAGCATAAATAATTTGTTCAGTGTCAAACATTTTGTCACTTTGGAGTACACAATAACCACTTTGAAATAAACAATAACAACTAGAACCAGGACAAAGTCGTTACTTCTGACTACTGTGGCCTCTCTGGTCTGCACTGCGAGTGCGCATTGACAACGCCTCCGTATAACTTGGTTCGGCGTTGATAGCGCCCGGTTAACGCGGATTTGCCAGTGTTTATAGCGCTCGTATAACATGGGCCTCGGGAGATCCATTTACCCAATAAACCGACGTTAACATGATGTTGAAAACACGGCGCTAACAGCGCTCGTATAACACGGTCTAAGAAAGAAATGACATTTCCCCACTTGCACTGCTGACTGGCCAGGTACACAGAACTTGAATAAGCGTGTGGATGATGGAGAAAACATTTTTTGTCACAAATATTTAGTATTGCTCGGTAAAAAAAAACATGAATTTCATGTAAGATAAAAGTTGCTTGTAGTCCTACATTATTTACTGTAGTTAATTTTGGCATGGACTCCTTTTGATATTCTTGCAACGAATTCTACACTGTACAATACTTTATGGCTAACAACAGACGAGACACCGGTGTACGGGACACTAAATGTACTATCAATTAAATATGTGTCAACAGACGAGACACGGAGTAGCGCGCTACCAGATTCTGTGGCTCTATGGAGTCTCTCCCTGCGAGAAGCTGGGACACCGGAAAGTGTCCCGTACACCGGTGTCTCGTCTGTTGTTAGCCTTATACCATACAGTACTTTGTCGGAAGCGTAAGTAAAAAACAAATATATCAAAGACCTGTATTAAAAAAAGTGATTACATTGTATTTCTCAAAGCAACACTACATTATTGTATTGTACTGCAATAAATTCTCTTTATCTCTACATCTTTGAAAATATTTTTTAGATAACATAATTAATTATGCGTATACTCTCAATTTTGTAAAAAGGATAATGTAGGTTATCAAATTCAAAAAATTATGTATACCACACGGATTGTTGATGCATAATTCCAAGAATCATAGTCTAAGGCTGGCCATTACACGCCCCATGCCGTCGTCTGGCCGTTTTACCGCAGCGCTTTAGCATATTGTGACTTTTAGATGTAATGTGATTGTAATATGTACCTAAGATATTTGCCATCAAAATGTATACCTGGCTTCCTATTTTCTTCTTTTTTTTTTAGGTTTGGGGGGGAACGTTCCCCCCGTCCCCCCCCCCCCCCCCCCGTGTATTCGCCACTGCATCTGATTGGAAGGCACTATTAGAAATATAAAATCTTGACGAATGCAATGGTATTTTTATAATCTCGATAGAAATACTTCTGTAGATTGTCTTGGACATGTAAGAAGTGCGAAATAACAGTACAATTGTATGCATATTCGCGCACGGAAACAGCTGTAACCCGATCTGCATATTTTAAAATGATGATTACGTATGTAAATATACGTTTTACAAAAAAGTTTTAAGTACCAAAATTAAAGTTTAATTGATTAGCTTTTCAACGGTGCCGGTTTTATTACGATTGGATGATTTTAAGTGTATTAAATAACAAAATATGCAAATTTATGCAAATTCTCACTATGTTCGAGCTTGTTGCGTTCTACGCCCGAGAGAGTGTCCCAAAGGGCAGTCTGCCATTTACAGGGTTAAAAATTAATGTTTTATGTTCATGAGCTCTTGAACTCAGGGGTGCCCATCCCCCCCAAGTTTAATGACGCAGCCCCCCCCGCAATTTGTAATACCCCCTCCCATATAAAAATTAGTTAAAATAAAAACAATATGCCATTGAAACACGCTTTTATTACCATACAAATAGAATAAAATAAAGCTAAAAATAGAACAATTGCTGGTACATTTTCTATTTGAAACTGAAAATAATGAATTTATTTCCAACCACAAAAACACATAAATACAAATTATTATTTTGGAAATTGACTAATTACAAATTTCCAGTAGTTGTGATCAATAAACAAATAACTAACTAGTTATACAAAAAAATATCGAGTCGAGTCTTTCTGAATAGGTGTGTATCAACTCCCTGTAGCGTACAAACAAGAGATAATGATTAAGAGAATAAATTTACTTAATGGTTAAATACCACAAGGTATACTATTTACAATATTTACACACAAAACTAGATAAATATTACTACTGACTTAACAATGACAATACTATACTGAACAAATGATTTTACAAAATATGCATAGTTACAATTTTCCAGTACTAGTTGTGAATAATGAACAAAACAACTAACTAGTTATACAAAACATATTGACTGGGCATCGGCGAGTGTACCGCGCAGAGCGCAGAGTTTGATGTTACCAAAATGGCGGCCGGCCATGAGTCACCATAGTCCTGAGCAGCGACCACAGAATTAAATAGATTGGACAAGTCGAATGCACGAGTGAGGCCTGTTTTAGAATCAAATACTCACACAATATGGCGGAGGCAAGTCGCGAGCAGCCAGCCGGCCGCCAGTACATGTTGCCACATTACCCGCGAAACAGCTCGTGTTCTAAATGTTGTATGATAGAAACTATAATAGCTAATTTAAAAAAAAAAACTTTTCAGAAAATGTAGCTTTTAAGCTACATTTCTCTAGCTTACATGACGCACCTGTCCTAAAAACAAAAAATTTCTCGCAATGCAACTTTTTGATGTCACGAATTAAAAAGAATAAAAAAGTTTGGACTTTATTTTATTTTTAAAGTGTCAAACAATTTTCATTTTCAAATTTTGAACACACCATTAGCGTCCCACACTATTAAACTGTAAGTTTGTCAAATTTCAAAGATTTTCAGCTATTGAAACCAAGGTGTAAATGAATAGGGCGCACTGAAAATGTCACACCTCTCTAGGCCCGCTCGATGTTTCTATCCCCACACAAGATGGCCCACAATTCCCCCAATGTACAGGCTTATGGCATGACCAGTCTATTTAATTCTGTGGTCGCTGGTCCCGCTCATTCACCCGTCTTCGCACTGGCTCTGCGACACTTATTATGCACATTTTTCAAATTTTTCTTTATTTAAAAAAAGAATCTCACCTCCTTTATTTATATGTCAGGAATCACTTGACAAAAGTAGTCACTTTCTTATGCCAGTAGACTTTTATTTACCAAGTAACAGAAACACATCGATAAAGTTATAGCTTTTTATTTGTACTTGTTATATACTTTGTAATTCGTAATTATGCATTACTTTTTCCTACAATAAAGAGGCATTATTTATTCACTTCTATACAATATAATGACGTAATATTATTACACGGCTTAATAATTGTCATGATATATATAGTTTGCTAAGCCATGTTGATGTTGTCATTGTTTGTTACATGTTACATACTTTGTTTTTTGTTATTATGCGTTACTTTTTCATATTATGAAGAGGTACCGTATTCCGTATTATTTATTGATTTCTATACAGTCTAAAAACGTAATGTTAATAACTTACATATCATTTTATATAGTTTGCTAAGCCATGTTGATTATATGACAATGTTTAGATTTAAAATAAATCATTAGTATCATACAACATTCTAAATCGTTTTACCTTTAATGAATCGTGGGTGGTTAATGAAAATAATTTTTTTTTATTAATGGGGGAAAAACAGCTAAAATTTATTACTAAAGCTATGTAAGTGACTAACAAAACCTTAGAGACAATAAATCGTGTGCAAATATGGCTATAACAAGACGGTCGGCATGCGCCGTGAGAATTGAGCGAGATTCTGGCACGCACTTAATCGTATCTTTAACCTGCTATAAAAACTAAACTACTTGAGTTAATTCATTGAAAAAACATGTTTCATAAAATTTAACTTATTGGCTTAAACTTTTACGCTTACACCTCGTCTCAGGATTATTGGTTTATCCTGTGGTGCAAGGGTCACAAGTAACACTGACAGATCTGTATCTGACCCCACTACAATTGCTTTCGACAATCTGTTTAGCTGTTCAATAATAATTTGTTTTTTGTTGCTCTTGTTTGAAAGAAATTCCTCTTGTTTCGTAATGCACTTACTGTTTCTATCAAAGTCTATACCAATTTATGAGTTTTGTTTCTTACCAGTTCCTCTCCCTTTTTTGTGGATTCTTTAGAATATACATCAAATACTACAGTTTTTTTTCTTCATATCTATTAATAACATGGGCGCAATAATTCTGGATTATGTCTTCACAAGTTCCTTCCTTTGGCCAAGAAACACAATGTAAAAGGAAGACAATGTCTATGTTAACATCATCCCCCTGAGGTAATTCATTGGTGATATGCTCAGTAAATACTTTTAGGAAATACGATATTGATCCTTTGCGTAGTGAGACTTCATCAAACAAAGAAGAAGAGTTGGCTGTGAAGCTAACTCGTATCCAAAATAAAACTTCAACTTACTTGGGCTGTCACAGAAACATAAGATCCGGTTGAAAAGTTGTTAAGGGTTTACCGCAACTTCGTTAGTTTGAATAGCTAGGGATTTGTGACTTGCTTGGGTCATGGCCATATCTTTCCTTTTTAGCTTCAATTCTCCAAATTTCTTTCCTTTCATTTTTTCCATATCCGTTTCAAAATTTCATATGCATTATCACAATTTACTTTTTCATCTGAAATGACACCTGAGCCTAAAGACACTAACTCTCCTGATAGCTTTGTAAACGGGTAGTGTTGAGTTAGTCATGAAATAAACTTTTCTATGTCGGAATCGTCTCTCAGCTTCCGAGACTGTCGAAGTTCTACGTGTTATATATGAATGACTTTGCATAAGGAAGTTGTCCTACAGCGTGAAAATACGGTAATCAACATGCAGTAGAAATTATCACTTTGTGACGCGATCAGGATCAGGGTTAGGCAATCACTCTATGCGCATCACAAAGCGGTGAGAATCAGTACTATATGGTCCGTCTATGGTCTTGCCGCTTCACAGGGTTGCCTCGACCAATCAGCGTACGGCACCTAAGTCTGGCAAGACGAAGCCCTAAAAATCGCCATTGTGGTGTAGACGCCGACGTCGCAAGTTAGCGCATTGCAGTGAATAGGTAATTTGGTGTTTGCAACGAGTAAATTAATTATGATGGGCTAACGCACCAAACTGGATTAGGCTATCGTGCAAACGGGGGCCATGTAACAGTAACTTCGGAAAGCGTCCCAAAGGGCGCTATGTCAAAATAGCGTGTTAAAGGCTGAAGACATACGCCCATCCTAGTGTGATACACCTTTTAGAGTATGTAAATTATATCAGTGGTTAGTTTATTATAGTGCCTATCAAAGCTGGTTACCCTAGTGTGTGGCTAATAACTTTAAGTGGTGGTATTAATATAAAGCGGGGGTGCTTCGATAGATTAATCGATTCACGTTCCTTGTGGGAAGCCAATAATTGTTGCGGGAGGGGGCGGTAGTAACGACAACCCTTACAACTTAATTTGTTATTACACTGATTTGCAAGTTGTAAATATAAAGATGAAAATAAATATTGCGAATAATGTTATTATTTAGAATCTCGCTATAGTGTAACATAAAAATAGCCTACTTAAGACTTGTACATATATGGGGTGGGTGGGAGGTCCTGATGCTGCCATGTAACATAAATATTTTAATCCTTTTCTTTTGCACATGGAAATCCTTGCTTTTGTTCCTAAGCCAATCCGGAACCGGCGGTTCCATATGCAAAGCCCTATTTATTTCATTCAATAGAGTAGGGTTAGCCCCCCCGATCCAAAACTGGTATTCGAAATAAATTTGTGTGTTCACTTATTCAAGGTGTTTTGTTTTTGAAAAAGCATACTAAGTAAAAACGAAACTATAAATAGCTAAAATACAAGTATTAAACTTCCAATACATTTGTTATTGAAATTATTTGAATTAAAGGGATAACCAATAAATTATATATATATAAATGTAATAAAAAAACTTACCTAATATACTTACAATCTAAACCTAAACTTACAATACATTATATACAAACAGTATTTTTGCTCACACATTTACTAAAATTGTATTGCAACATCCATTGTACATAATATTATATCCATGCGAAGCGGTTAAAAAACCTGCGTCTGACCACTGGAACGGCGTGCAAGTGCTCTCTTTGATGATGTCCCAAGAGCAAGCGATAAATTTAAACAAGTAATTATCCACATCATATTAAAGCTAAAGATACATACTACCAGTTTTATTTGTAACATTTTTGTGTATTTTAAATAATTTAAAAAATATACCGTAGTTAATAAAGTAAATTTATATGCCTTGAGAAATCATTTTTTTTTGTGTTTGTTGTTTAATAAGTCCTTTAATATTAACTTTATCGAAAAATTTATAAGAACAAAATATGTTTAATATGGATCAAGGAACAAATGTATAAAAAAATAATTGGGGGGGGTGGAGGGGGAAGAACAAGGGGGAGAGGCGGGGACTTTTGAGAAAATACATGTCTCATAAGGGTCTATCATATAAAAAATTCAGATTTCCCCGAATTTGTTGCGACAAAAGACCTTTATTGACTGGGCTATAACTTAAACTTCATGCCAAGTTTGAACTCAATCAGTCAAACTGTTCTCTAGATATGAATTATTTTGTACAAAACACAAAATGGCGGATATCTGGAAAACAAGCGTTTTCGGGCCTATGTTTATATGAAATTTTTTCTTATTTTGACCCTTAGAACCGTTCCCCGAAGTTTGGCTGTTTACTTATGGGACACTCTGTATAGTATTCAGTACATGTTTAACCCTACATATGGCAGTGCTATAGCGAAAATTGAAAAGCCGGTTTTTAGTGTTTTGTAAGCATTTTTTTTTTAATTCTAAAAAAATAGCAAATGAACTACAATCCAAAAGTGTTCCATAAATTTTTTGTAGAAAAAACTTCAAAGAATTCAAATATGCCACTAAAAATTTGTTTCTTTTTAAAAGGTTTCTTTTAGTATTTTTGATTTATATGATGAACACCCCTTCGTTTATCGTTCAGTAACAGCAAACAACCTATGTTTTATCGAGGTTTCACATACACAAGCAGTTGCACAACCTCCTCGCCCTACATCATATTTCAGAATGTTGAGGTTATGGTCGAGCAGGGAGGGAGCGCCTTGCCGCTCGGTGCTGTCGCTTGTATCGTAGCCACACTTACCGCTCATGATCACCGACGACGAATATATCACTTATCGCTCGTCGCTTGTCACCCGTATCGTAGCCGAGGCCTGATGCGTGGACAAAACTCTCTATGCGGTGGATTTTTGGGCCAAGACACTCAGATCTTAGGCTTATTTTTAAAACAATTATTGTACCAGATATACATTTCATTGACTTTTTTGTTTGCGAAGCCAAGGGTAGTATTTTATAACTTGAAATTTTCTCGCTTCTATATAAACAAAAAAATCTGTCCTAATCAATCGTCATTCCCGTGAAAATATTAGAGTATACAATAATCTGTTTGCATTTGCTTTACCGTGAGCCAAGCGGTAAAATTTATATGTTACATTTAGGCCTAACAAATGTGCGCAAGCATATTTTCATTGCTAAGTTCAAACTTTGCAAAGGTTAATTTCTTAGTAATAGCTGTGAAAAACTGTTATTGTTACACTGATTTAAATAAAAACCCGAACCACAAAACAAGGAGCAAAAACTATAACTAAACAACTAAATTGTAAGTTAAGTTTAATAATACCTTACCCTTATGTACATTTCGATGACATGGTCATCATCCTCACTAGAGTAGTGTTAAAACCCTCTGAGGATGATGACCATGTCATCGAAATGTACATAGGGTAAGGTATTAAACTTAACTTACAATTTAGTTGTTTAGTTATAGTTTTTGCTCCTTGTTTTGTGGTTCGGGTTTTTATTTAAATCAGTGTGATTTTGTCGCCACAGTGCTCTTTTATTTGTTTAATGTTACTGTTATATATAGATTTAATTCAAAACACTACAAGTTATACAGTAGGCAGTGGTTTAGGTTTAGATGGTGTGGTTTATGACCAAACAATCTCATCTGCCTGAACACATAATGGTGTTCTTGAAAACCTACATTCAAGACCTATATACACAGTTACTGGAAACGTGTATTTCAGGAAAGACAGAAAACGCGAGCGATTTCCAAACAACGTAATTTGGAATTATGCGTGTGTGGAGGTTGAAGATCCAAGTTCGTGACTGAATTGATACGAATTTGGTCTTCCATCAAGATGGAAAACATTTGTTCGGTTCTCCGCCAGAGGCCACGGTGTTCGCCCGTGTGTTGAGGACACGAACCGTTGTTCGCCATTTTATCAATGAAAATTCAACGGGTGAAAATAATCCATTTTCAGTGGTTAGTGATTGATTACTCGTGTATTTTTTGGAACGAAGTTCCTCGACACGAGTTACGGTAGGAGTTAACAAATAGAAAATGTAATGCGTAACGAAAACAGTGTTATTAATTCGTTTCTATGGCAATGACAAATATAAATAATTCGACCACGCGGCTGAACCGCTGACGTGAGTTGAGCAAATTTCCAAAATTAAGTTTATAAGTCTATGTTTTAGGGTTTCAACCAACAATTTGGTTGCAAAATGCTTCGCACGCTATTCCGCAAATTGGGGGTATTTTTCAAAACACAAAGCATTGCGTGATTTGCACGCCAACCCCCGTATTGGGAGTATCTTCAATACTTGATGCACGCCAACCCCACGGTAGAATCCACCACATGGCTTTGCACCGGGTACTTCTACGGTATTTTACGTTTCGATCGATTCTGGGGGAACCAAGAGAGCTATAAGGTCACGTAAAAAAATTAAATGTGCACAATAACATCCTACATTTATATTTGTAGAAAAAACTCTAAAAAAATTAATTCTTGTAGGAAAATCTCAAAAAAATAGTTACTTCCGGTCAAAAAACGTGCTTCCGGTTGTTTGATTTTTTTGGCTAACGAACTCGTCCGAGCGACTTAGACAACTAACATGTGTACCAAATTTGGATCAAATCGGACTTAAAATGCGGCCACTAGAGTGCGAACACATATATACACATACATGTATACATATATATAGGCCTATATGATTTTTAATGACACCTCAAAACGTGTTCTGGAGACCATGATCGATGCTCATTTGCTACTCCCGACCTTGGGTCTTACCATAAGGGCCACTGCAATAGCTCATTTTTCCTATGGAAATTCGCTAATAAACGCTATTTTGTTAAAAAAAAATTTAATACATTTGTCACTTTAAAGAAATTATCGTAAGCATTTAGTAAAAATTGGCGAAATGTAGATAATATATATTAGAATGTATTTTAAATTACTAATATTTATATCGCCATAAGGACTGTTGTTTATGTAAGTGTAACTCCTTGTTAAGACTGGTAGTCCGATAGTCAATTTTGTCGCGTAATTCGGCTATTCAGCCATTGATTTAAATAAAACCCCCAAACCACAAAACAAGGAACAAAAACAATAACTAAATTGTGAGTTATGTTACCCTTATGTACATTTCGATGACATGGTCATCATCCTCAGTAGGTTTTAACACTACTCACATAACATAACTTACAATTTAGTTATTGTTTTTGTTCCTTGTTTTGTGGTTCGAGGTTTTTATTTAAATAAGTGTGATTTTTTCGCCACAGTGCTCTTTTATTTGTTTAATTTATTCAGCCATTATTAAGTATTCAGGATCATTGTCTTTCGTCGCCGTTTATAAATACACATACACATTTAAAAACAATTTGATCCAGCTGAACCACTGTCGTGATTTGAGCGAATTTCCAAAATTAAGTTCGTACGTTTTTAGGGTTTCAACCAACTATTTGGAAATCGGTCTGCTGACGAAGGCACTGCGTGTACGAAAAGTATTAGTAGAGTTTGTTTGCACTTCAGCCACCAGCCTCGGGGTCACGCGCCGCTTCATCCCACTCGCAGCGGAAAAACTTGCTTTGTGAGTTTGCAGCTCAACCTAGCGGCATGGGATCAGAAGATGCTCTCGCGGTAAAATCAACCACCATGGATTAGAACCATGCTATAAGGTCATAGTATAAAAAAATCTAAATGTGCAGAATAATCTCCTACACTAATTTGTTAAAACCCCAACAAAATTCATTCTAGTACGAACAAAATCGCAAACAATTTTTACTTCCTGTCAAAAAGACGTGCTTCCAATTGTTGGATTTTTTAAATTAACAAACTCATCCTAGTGACTCAAAAAAAAATTATTTAACAAATTTAGACCACATCGGTCGTAAAATTAAACCGTTAGTTTGCGTTGACATAAATATCACTATCATGTGCATAAACATTTTAATGACACCTGCAAAACTTGTTCTGGGACCATGATTGGTACTTATTAACCACTCCCGGGACCTTAGGTCTCCTCAAGGCTGTAGCAAGGAAAACTTTTCGGGAAGGGCCAGTTCAGGACCGGGAGTTTGAATTTAAACCCTTTTAACACGTTCGCTGCTAAGGACGCACGTGCGAGCTTGACGCTGAACACTATGAGAAGAGGCCGCACAGTGCATTGCACGCCAACCCCCGTATTGGGAGTATTTTCAATACACAGAGCATTGCGTGCTTCGCACACCAATTTTAAGCCTATATGATATGTGCGTCCACTTTAAAATATTAGTGATTATTACGTAGAAAGGATGAAAAATGAATAAAAGTAATTTCTACCCATTTAGGCTATAAATATAAAAAATAAAAGGTCAGCTCCTAGGAAACATGAAATTTGCGTAGCAGTGAACGTGTTAAACACCAATTTAAATGCTTATTTTTAAAATTTTGACATAGTTACCCATGTCCTTTACTATAGGATGTAAGGATGACGAATGATTTTGTTTTGTTAGAGTAAAGTATTTTTGTGAACCTTCGTAGTTTTCTTATTTAATAGATTAGATCAAGCTCACAACTCACAATAGTGTGAGGCCGGAAAAGTTGGGCCGGTTCGTCGTGCAAAGTGTGGCCAGGAAATCGAGACTTGGAATTCAGCTCGAAGTTTGGATCATCGAGATCTCAAGTGACAACATACCGGGTGAGCAAACCAAAGTATTTCAGTCTATAGTTAGAGTCACTTTATAGTCAGAGTTTTGGGGTTATTCAGATAAAAGTAACACGCTTTAGTTGCCAATACCGTAATCCAGTCTGTCTTATAAAGGTCAATACCTAATAAAAGAAATGTATGTAGATCATAAGTAAAGGCTAATGTATCAAACCATAAATATATATGTGAGTTGTATTATTGTATGCTTATAAATATAGAGAGATAAGTATTACCACTGAACCACACTGATGCATTG
>JAGFPH010008817.1:0-12489 GCA_018207615.1 Philaenus spumarius
GACAAAGAAAGAACTGCGAACTGATCAAAACAATTCATGAGACCAAAGTCACTATTTTCTGTCCGGAATTTATTAGCGAATATCCACAGGCAGCTTAGGGTAAGACCTAATTTTGGGAGTAGTTAATGAGCACCGACCTTGGTCCCCAGAACACGTTTTGGGGTGTCATTACAAATTGTATATTATCGATATATATAAAAGCCAAAACCCACTGACTCACTCATCACGATTACTGAACGGATTGGAACGAAATGTGGTATGTAGCTTCCTATAGGGCCATAGGTGTTCACTAAGAAAGGTTTTCAAACAATTCGAAATCTTAGGGGGGTTTGGGTGGGTCAAAGTAACTAAATCACGATTTCTCCAAAACTACCAAACGGATTGGAATAAAATCTGGTATGTAGCTTCCTCTAGGGTCCTAGGTGCTCGCTAAGAAAGTGTTTCAATAAATTCGAAATTTTAGGGAGGTTTGGGGGGTCAAAGTTACTAAAATCCCCCATAAGAAGTACATAGTATAATATATTTATTCATTTATTTTTTTTTATATTCTTTTAACTTTGATTTGTCTATCCTTGCAAAGCCGAATAGGGCCAGCTAGTTTGCATATAAATGTGTTCGCACTCTAGCGTCCGCACTTTATGTACAAATTTCTTACACACGATGGATGTCTACGTCGCTCAGACTAGTTTGTTACCCAAAAAAAATCCAACAAGTGGAAGGACGTTTTTTGGCCTGAAGTAAAAAGTTATTGAGTATAAAACGTTGGTTATATTGATTTAGTTCGAAATTTTATCAATATTTTTGTCTTGTTCCAGTTAAATAAAAAATACCATAAACATGATTGTCTTCAGTCAATAATAATAATAATTTTAAAAGCGCAATTTTATTCAACCTATAATACTGAATTAACACTGGTTCGAGAAAGGCTTAATCTATATAAATATAAAATCCAAATACCACTCAATGACTCACTCATCACGAAATCTCAAAAACTACCGAACGGATTGGAATCAAATTTGGTATGTAGCTTCCTCTAGAGCCCTAGGTGCCCGCTCAGAAAGGTTTTAAAAAAATATATAAATTTTAGGGGGGTTTGGGGGGTCAAAGTTACTATAAAAACCACCGAACGGATTGGAATGAAATTTTGTATGTAGCTTCTTCCAAGGCCCTATGTGCTCGCTAAGAAAGATTTTAAACAAAAATCTAAATTTTAGGGGGGTTTGTGGGGGTCAAAGTTACTAAAAATCCCCATAAGTAATACATAGTGTAATATATTTATTGATATATTTTTTTGTTAATATACATTTAACTTTCATTTTTCTATCCGTGCAAAGCTGGATCGGGTTAGCTAGTCTATCTATACTAATATTATAAAGAGGTAAAGTTTGTTTGTTTGTATGTAGGGGGTAATCTCTGGCGCTACTGAACCGATTGAAAAAAAAGTATTACTAATAAAAAGCTACACTATCCCTGAGTAACATAGGCTATAATTCATTTCGGTAAAAACCTTTTTTTATTTTAATATTTGTAAATTTAGTCGTAAAAAATCTTAGGTTAGGCCTGGAATGATAAACCAACACATGTATTTACATTTATTACCATAGCAACCAATTGAATAAAATAACAGATAATATAGATGTTTGCTTCAATATTTCCATTAACAGCTGATTTCAAAATTTGAAGCAATTATTTTTGTATTTCTAGCTTTTAGGTTAGGGTTTTAAAGTGTAGACCTGAGCTTTGC
The DNA here is from genome assembly GCA_018207615.1 of Philaenus spumarius. Taxonomy (NCBI): domain Eukaryota; kingdom Metazoa; phylum Arthropoda; class Insecta; order Hemiptera; family Aphrophoridae; genus Philaenus; species Philaenus spumarius. Next base: position 1,745 of record JAGFPH010008817.1, read on the forward strand.
TGGTTCTTTTAACTATTATTAACTGCTGTTATAAAATTAAGAAATTATTTGGTTTGAACATTTAACATTATTTACCATCTTAGTTTTGAGGTTATTATTAATTCTACACCTTTATTATAAATAAAACATAACGTATGTTTTTAGAAGGTTCCATTGGGGGTTGGCGTGCGAAGCACGCAGTAGGGGTCTCCCCTAGTTTATTATAATTTTAATATCTGTTGTTAATTATTAAAGTTAAACGGTTAATTTGTAATAAAAGTTTAACGGCATAATTTTAAATTTACGCCTGTACTGAACCAATACGCGTTTCTGTAATGCATTTACATTCATTACTATAGCAACCAAGTTATGAAACTTAGGCATTTAAAAAAATGAGAAAGCATTTTGTCCATTTTAGATGGATTATCAAGTACACTAATTTAACACAACTTACACAATTAGGAAGCGGTACCTTTTAGAGGTATTAACATGTAAACTATTTTAACACATCTTACGAAACGAGGAAGGTCAATGTCCGTTTCATCAGTAGCGTGACGTGACTAAACGCATACAGCTATTAGTTTAGTCTAAGCCTTTGAAGTTGTTCTTTTACGACCAACTGTTACATTATACTTTTGGTTCATATTAGTACGTGTGTAAACCAATGAAGAAAAAGAAACAACTAAATAAAAAACTAAAAGCGTCTCTCTTATAGCGAGTTCGTATATTTTAGCTCATCTAACAAGGGTTCGGTGCGCCTACAGTCGTTTTCACTTCAAAAACGATACGTACGATACTTTATCTATCGCTTAGTGGAATTCATTTCGCTCAAGAATTTCCCGCAGTATAAAATTGCCCGTAGGGGGAAATGATTATCTCGATTTTCTGCAAACCTTTGAATTACACCACATAACTTTAGGTCCAAACGAAAAGCGAGGAAAGCCTGTATCCGCGATAATGTTAGAATAGACCCTTTCATTACGGGTTCGCACCGAGAGACGCTTCTGTTATCTTCGCTCCCTTCCCACACCGGGACAATTTCACCAACAAATTGGAAAAGTAAATTGACTACGTGCGGCATTTAGTCGGCGAGGGATTAAAATGCGAAAAAAATCTCATGTACGAATAACAAATGATCAAAGCTATTTGGGACTAAAAACTGCAGATATATTTTGTTCAAAGAGAATAATGATTCTATTTTTAAAACAAACAAAAATAGACATAACTCTCTAAAAACATTTAATTTGGCATAATTTTATTCCACGAGTATTTATATCGAATTGTTGTCTAAACGTAGGAATGTAGTCTTTTATTATTCCAAATATTAGATTACTGTATTCAAGACGCATTCAAGTTAATCGTAAAAACAAATAGAATTGTAATTACAAAACTATTAATAAAAATGGACAATAATTATAACTGTATTGATATACAGTATTTATAAAGTTTATTATACTTTTTGACATTTGAGAGGGTACTGTAAACATTCAAAGCTTAATAAAAATATAAATTTATATTTGTAATCTTACGAAATACAACTGTTTTCCACATAATTAATTAGAATTTATTTGTATGCAAATTTTCTTAATTCTCACTTTGACGCTACGAGGAAAAGAGTGGGGGGAAGGGACATAGAAGAAACTTGATGGAAACAATGATAAATATTTATTAAACATATGATATGTTCCTTAGAAGTAATTAAATCAAGTATCAAAAGGTATAAATTAGCCATTACCTGCAAAAATGCGTTTATAAATGTCTTGGCATAGCAACCAAATGTATAAAATAAAGATACACAGCTGATTAAAAGTCTTTTATTTAATTATTGTTTGAAGCGTTTTGTATGGAAAATTATTATCTACATGTATATCTACACACACATAGATTAGAAAAGACCGTTATAATACTTTCACCATGTGAAATGTATGCTCCATTTTTCTGTCTTTGTCCCTACGCTGCAATTTTTTTAAATGTAGTTGATTTTTCGACGATAATTCCCTTATTTTTTAAGCTATAAACCTGAAATAAAATTCATTTTTTTACAATTTTAAGTGCTTTAACGTCATATAAGTAAAAATGTTTGCAACCCTTATTTTTGAAAAAGGTTGCGTTCAAAGGGCTTGGATAAGCTAGAAATAGTACGTGAGTGCAAACTTTGAACCGCCATAACTCATGAAGTTTTTATGATAAAAAGATTTTTTTAAATCTAAATTTTCAGTAAGAAAAACCCTACAGTTAACATTTGAAAAACGTTTTCATGTCATGAATAGTTTTTGGCTTATTTAAGAAAAATGCATTTTTCAAAATTAGACAAATTAAATTTTAAGTTTAATTACTTTTTCTAAAACCGGTCAAATCACTTGTATCATATTAATAATACCTGACTTAAGTTAATTGCAAGTGGGTTACGATTAATTTCAATTAGGGTGGTAATGGCGAGGGTGTAATTGTTACATTAAAAAAAAAAACAAGTTACTTTAGTTTTGTTATAAGTCAGTCAATTCTTATGCAAAATACTTTTATCAGTGCTCATTTAAAAGTTTTCTCATGTACTTTTTAAAAAAATCTCTTGAGTGTTCCCCAAAAATTTCACCATTTTCCAGTTATTTAAGTTGGAAGGTTTACAATTTCGGGTTTATCGAAAAATAACCGTCCTTTAACGAGCAATAACTCAGTTCGTATTAGGTTTACAGAAGTCATTAAAAAAAGGATCTCTTTGTGTTTTTTATTAGCTACATTTTTGTTCTGATGATTTTTTCAATAAGATGAAAACCTTTAAGTTATTCGTGAAAAACGGTTAAAAACACTACTTTTTTCAATGGAAGTGCACAGTTTTAACCCTTAATAACTCGTAAAGTATCGACTTTACAAAACACTTTATAGAACAAAAGTTGCTTAGAATTGGTCAATCTATCGATCTCCTAGTTATAATTTTAATGAAAAATTTTTTCACCCCTAGGGTAAAAGCGCGCTTCGGCACAGGGTAGATTTTGAAGGTTATAAATACTACCTAAATCCCAATTTTCAAGAAAATCGATGTTGATCTCAAAATTGAACGCGAAAACGGCTGATGACTGGACTATATGTGTGAATTAAAAATATAAAGCCACGACTTACAAAATGCGTTTTTATATTCATTGCCATAGCAACCAACTGCGTCAAATAACTGATAAAATACCCGATTCGGATAACCAGCTAAGTGACCAAAACTTTTGCTAGGCCGTTTATTTTATTTTAGCTGGCTTAACCTCAACAATCATACATGATTTTTTTTGTTTTGCACCACATGTTTGACTTTTAATACATTAAGCTTTTTGTTTGTTTTACCTTAACCAAAAAAACTGTCTGTTGTGAATAATAATTTCTTGATTCTAAATTTGCCAAATTGTATGCAAATAAACGTGTTTGGGTTCATTGTAGTCCTAAACTAAAATTTAATTTTCATCCAAATCGGCTGTTGTGTTTATAATATTTACTATGTAACAACAGTTGTTTGAATTTAATTTAATACAGTAAGCACTGTTCGTTGAATTTTACGTTTGCTTTTGCTTTTTTAATCTAACCTAAAACATCTACTGATTGTGAATAATAATAAATTTATTATAAATTGGCTAAGTTGGTTGATATGGTAATAATGTAGACAAGCCTGTGTTGCTAAGCTTTTGATCCGAACAGCTGTTTTATCGGATTTAGGGCTGGGAGTAAAACAACGAATGTTCACTATTTTAATGAAAATTTTGCAAAATCTTTCTTAGTGTGCGTCTATGACCCCGTAATAATATACTTTTAAATTTTCGTGTTTGTATCGTAAGTAGTTTTTCCTCCACGTTGATTCTATGTCAGTCGATCAGTCAGGACAAAGCCTCTTATATATGTAGATAGAAAAAAAGTACTTCAATTTTGTATGTTCACTTATTAATATAATGATCCATGTTTATGTTTAAGAAACTGCCGACTAAATATTTATTGCTTGCCGCTGTCTTGAATCAATTAAATCTATAACTGAACCTATATTTCAAATTATTTGAAATTAATTAAATGTGCGATTGTTAATAATTCAAATATAGAAGCAGAGTGTTTAAAAGCCTCCTCCAGTCTGCTACAGTTGGAACCTCCACTATAGACTACGTAAAACTATTTTTTTCAATCGGTTCAGTAGTTCCAGAGATTACCCCCTACATACAAACAAATAAATTGTACTTCTTTATAATATAAGTATAGATAATATATATTGCACATAATCAAGCAGTTTTATTGTATTTGTATTTATAGTTCAATCTACTGACGAATATCAGAATCCGTTAGACGTAGAACTTCGAATAACTTAAAATTATAGAGTCAATTTAATTAATCTCGTCAATTAATAATCTCTCCAAGTTGCCCGCGCATAACCCCAATCATGTCTCAGGGAGTTACGTCGCGAACACAAAAGGTCCAGACTAAAGGTCGAGACTCACCTAAGGAGAACAATTTTTCTTTTCTTAAGAAAATATATAAACAATAACCATTTATTTATTTCATTTGTAATAAGGTGTAATATTTGTTTTGTTTGCATTCTTATTCTTTGCAAAAAGTATTTTATTTTGTTTAAGTTACAAGAAAGTAAATTTCATTAAAATTAAAAATGTAAAGGAACTCGTATGGATTTCATATATTTATTTTAATAAAATTGTATGTTTACAATCAATTTACAAATTATAATTATTATACATTTATAAATATACCATTGATTCAAAGTTCATTAATTCCTTCCATTATTCCTAATGGCGTAGTTAAGGTACTAAGGCTCACTGATTAAAATAAATTTTCTATTGATCCCACTACTTGACTTAACATCTTAATCTGCGTTATTCACACGAATTACATTTTGTGTAATAAATATATTTTATAATTAATTTATAAACATTCCAATCTAGTAAATGGGACTAATTTGCATGCTCTACGGTGCTCCCCTACTTCATTACTCCAACTGCATAAAATAAATATGTTTAACAAAAGCTCGCTGGAATAAACAGGTTACTAAGTTGTTAAAATGAAACCTATTTTACAAGCTTTATCCTCAACAAATGGTTTTACCACACTCTGAGTTAGGGCATTGAATTTCACAACTGCATTAAGTTTAATATTATTTAACAAGTCCTCTGACAATATACCAGCTGTAAGCTGTCACTTTGTCGGGCTTTATCTTTTCCCTCCAGTTCCACATTAAGTTATCCAGAGCATATCTAATAGCTTTAGATTTTCACTACATACAGGCCCGCTTCATTAACTTATAGTTTGTCACTTATCTAAAGACAATTTGGTGATTAAAACCTCGTAATGACACTAGCTCTCCTATTCCTTTGTTTTAGACTATAAACAGCAAATTAATAATCTTCCACTTTATAATAATTGCTTTCCTTGAGTTTATGTAAGCTTAAATAGACATAATATTTCTCATATTAAAACTAACTAAACTTTACCGTGCAAAGATTAATATCAAGTTTGGATTCAAGTAATCTAAGTACTTAATCTGCTCAACAAAACAAGCAGATAAAGAATGTAGTTGGTGACAGCTGTTGCAACCAGTGAGTGGACTGTTCAAATGCATTCCATGTTCTGCTTACAAACTCTACATTTACTGCAGTGTTAATTTTGATCGTTCTATTTATATTATTCACAATATAATATATTTCTGTTTTATTGTTTTTGTTTCTTTTATTTACAATTCAATCTACTGATGGTCATCAGAATCCGTTAGACGTGCATCGAATAACTTTAAATTATTTTTATTTTGCAGTAAAACCGTACAAGTGAGATTACATGGACCAACCCCTGGAGTGATCAGGGTAGCTCAGTCGGTAGAGCATTACCAAGAAATGGTAAAGGTCCTGGTTCAAATTCCGGTCTTGACTCATGTTTTTTCACTTGTAATTTAATTAAACTTTAAATTATTATACTTTAAATTACTTTAATTAAACTAAGAAATTGATTACGTGAATTCTACCCACACCGCCCACTCATAACACCAATCAAGTATCAGTTAGTTACAGTCCAATTTTGTTGACCGTGCACTCGGCTCGTCTAGCACGCGGTAGGCTAGCGGTTTAGTCCACAAACCTAGACTCAAGATCAGCCTTGCCTACCATTGGCATAGCTTTGGTGCCGCCATTTCTAACGTTACCATTCAGGTTAGTACATCGTGGACGAGTTCACCATTATAACAATCGTACTTTACGTCGCGAATACAAAAGGTCAAACTAAAGGTTCATAGGTTCGAGACGTATCTTAGGAGAACAATTATCGTTTTCTTAAGAAAATACTACAAACAATAAATAATTATTTATTTTGTTTGTATTGAGGTGTAGTATTTGTTTTGTTAGTTTTCTGTATATTTTATTTTGTTTAAGTTACAAGAAAGTAAAGTTCACTTAAGTTATAAACGTAAAGGAGCTCCTATTAATTTCATATCTTTATTTTAATAAAATTATATGTTTTATAATCAACTTACAAACATTTGAATTATACATTTATAAATACACCATTGAGGTTAAGGTGCTATGCTCACTAATTAAAATTAATTTTCTATTGATTCCACTGCCAGATTTTAACTTCCTAATTTGCGTTATTCACACGAATAACTCCTTGTACAGTAATATTGTTTTTCCACATTTTTTTATGTCACTGCTATTGAATACAATGGATAAAGCAATCGCAGTTACAAAGAATACGTTATCTTTATTTATTCCGTACAGAAAAGAATCAAATAGAAATTTAATTTAAAGTTACGCAATTTTAAGAGAGTGAATAAAATTAAAATGAATGACACATTTTACAAAGATTATGCACTGTTCAAAAAATGTAATTACTGCATACCTTTATACTGTAAAAACTCTTCGGCTCTTAAAAATTTGAATTTAATTTTTAAACAGAATATTCTCGCCAGAATAAAATGTGTATTGTTTTAGGGTAGTTTCCCCATTTGTTTTTACAATTTAAATGTAAGTAATCGAAATGTTTTTTATAGCTAAACGCTCCCTGCACTAATAAGGGCTAACTGTCAAATGTTTAGCGAAATCAGTCTTAGTATTTTAATAGTTTGCCTAAGAAGGACACACAAAGAAACACTAATTTATATATGCAGGATGTCTTTCAACCATTCGATTAAACTTTACTGTTTATTTTAGAAAATATTACAATCTAACATGTGACTTATCCTGCTAAGTCTACAAGTTGTCTCTCTGCTTGATTATCTCATGCACGCGTTTAATATAAATTCACGAAACTCAGCAAAAACATTTATCAGATGAGCAAAATTTAGTTTGATTTAAAGTCATACCCAAATTACTTTTGGCTTACTTCTTATCAAGCCTTACTTTTTAATTTGAAATTTGTTCACCAAATAACCAATAATGACTTAATTGATATTCATGTAATTTGTGTAAACACTGAAACAAGTACTTCGTAATCATTATTGTAATTAAAATGATCCATAATAAAGTTAGCTTTCTCTTGTTATGGTAACAATGTGTTATTATAAAATTTATAACAAACTTACTTGGCAGTAACTTACTTAAATACATTTTGGTTCAAAAGTCTACATTGGCTGGAATGATACATGAAAATGTTTCCATCTCACATAACTTATTTAAATATTTTGACAATTAATTGCGGTAATGTGCCATAGTAGCTATGCACTTTGTGAGAAAGTGCAAATTTCATTTCTTGCAAGTGTTTGAATTTGATTGTCTGAAGGGGAACTTTGTTCTTATGCAAGCACTTGATTTTAATTTGATTGAAATTTAATTTTCCTAGGAAAAATTTTACTTTATACATTTAAAATTTGTGACTACTGGATCACCCTTTTTTGAGCTGGCCTTATAGATGACTCAAACTGCAGATCACTGAACTTTAAAAAAAAAAAAACTATGTTGGATGTAGTACACTTTGAATGGTTTTGGATGGAGCATCAGCCTTGTTACAAGCTTCAGTGTATCCAACTGGGGAAAAAATCTCCCAGTTCTTTCATCTTCTTTCCATGCATAGCGTCACACTCCATCCGGGTATGTCCTTTTTATAAACATTTTTGAGTGACGATGCCCTATTTTTTTTAAGATAAGATAAGTGTTTTAGCCAAAATGTTATTTATTTTTTGGTATGTACAACAATCAATAATATTGTTACATGTTTCTTTGTCCACTTTTTATGTTAGATAGTAATGCAGAATGCTCGCGAATTTATGAGCATTTAGTATTCCTTTGGTTTCGTACCATAAGAAACAATGGCTAGTTCCTATTTTCAAATTATACAAGGTAAATTGGTTGAAGTTAAGATTCGTGTATAATTCTAGTATAATGCTGAGGGTTTTAGGGAAGGGCAAACCGAAATGGCTTGTAGATCCATTGTAAATACTGAAGTTTTGTTATCTGTACTCGTCTTATCTTTTTTGCTCCCATGCCTTGCCTTTACTTGAAATGTGCTGTTTGAATTCTTCTTTTGACAATTTCAAAGTTTAAAGAACACAGCAAGTGTCACAGTGTGTTCTTGGGCCGAATAACTCCCGTTCAGGCTGGTTAGAAGTACAAAGAGGGGTCCCGCAGGGATCTGTTTTGGGACCACTGCTTTTTTCTCTATATATACATGACATTCTTCAAATTTTAATAATTGCAGCTACCATCTCTATGCAGACGATCTTCAGATGTATAAACACTGATGTTCCCAATATAGATGAATGCGTAAGCCTTATAAATAAAGATATTATTTCACTTACTGTTTGGTCAGCTCGTCATGTTCTCAAGATTAATGAAGGGAAAACGCAGGCAATTATAATCGGCTACCCACGTTTATTAAATAATATTGATTTTCGATCTGTGCCTAATATAAAGGTTAATAATATTAACTTAGAATTTAAGGATGAAGTCAAAAATCTTGGTATTTTATTCAATAGAACGCTTACTTGGTCAAACCATGTGGACAATGTCTGCAACAAGGTCTTTTTCTCGCTAAGACAGTTGAGAAGCTACAAAATGCTGATTCCAACTAAGGTGAGAGCTCTGCTTGTCGAGTCACTTCTTTTTCCTATATTTGATTATGGTTATGTCGTTTACAGTGACTTGAAGGCAGAGGTAGCATTAAGGCTCCAACGGGCACAAAATGTATGTATCCGGTTTATTTTCTCCATAGGTTTTTGTTACTCATTTTTATAACCAATTGAAATGGCTCAAGCTTTGTTATCGAAGAGATCTTGCTTTGTTGACTGTATTATATAAGTTTTTTAAAACTAATTCTCCGTGTTATTTTTCTACATTTTTTAATTTTATGTCTGATATACATAGTGTCAATACACGTTCGGCTTCTAGAATTCTCCAAATTCCCCTCCACCGTACATCCATCTTCAACAAATCCTTTGCAGTTTCATGTTGCAGATTGTGGAATTCAGTTGTTGCAAGGATAAGGGAGGGTTCAGGTCTATCAGGGTTTAGATTGAATGTTAGGGTGCAGTTTTTGGCCGAGCAAAGAGAGAGTGTGTGATTTCCTGGTAATACTTTCTTTTTTTTATGTTTGATTTACTCCAATTAATTTTATGTAATATGAATATTTTCATGTTGTATAAAATAATTTCTTTATTACTGGTCTTTTACATTCATCGAGTTTGTGGTTGTTTTTAGTTTTGTAATTTAAATTTAAAGTTTTTCTTTGTTATTAAAAATTAAAGTTATTTCATTAAAAATTTGCGTAGTATTTATAGATATGTATTGTATGTAAAGTATGTATAGTATCTATTGTGTGTATGTATGGATGTAGGCATGTGTATGTATGTAGGCATGTGCATTTCGCGGATATTTTATTGATGATTTACCTATTTTATTTGTAGCATGAGTCATGTTAGTTTATATTATTCTTGATATTTGTCTTTATTATAATTTTGTTATAAATTTTGTAATTATTTATGTATTTTGTTGATGGGTTCAGTAGAAGGGGCTTCATAGCCTCGACTTCGCCCAAATAAAGGCGATAAACAAACAAACAAACAAACACTGGTCTTTTTGCGGCTATACATTGTCAAATTCCTTGATGCGTTCCTTAGAATTTGTTAAGAGACCAGGCTCTAATACAAAGCAGTAATACAATCTGGGTAAACTTCACAACGAGTATCTTTATCTGTAATAAAAGCAATAGTATTAGTAAAGACATTAAACATTTTATAAAAAAAAAATTTACTTAGTACTTGAATATACGGAAAACCTAGTATCACTACAGTACACAAAAGAACTGTTTACAAATATGGTTCATATTACCCCCCCCCCCCCCCTATAATTTATAGCTAAACCTTCCTTTTATGTTACTAGGTCTATTGGAATTCGATGACTGTTTTAAAGCCAGCTCCAGTAGCAAATTGATTCGTCTGAACCTCATAATCTTGTTTTCTGAAAATAAAACAAAAACAATTATATTATTAGGATTGTGCAGAGACGCAATTTTAATATGTTAATATATCCAGTTGATGAAATATATACCCTAGATTAGTACCTACATTAGCCTACATTAGATAATTAGGAAAAACGAGGAGTAGAATCCACTTTATTTGTTAGAACATAATACAGAATACTCGCGAATTCATGAGCATTTAGTTTTCCTTTGGTTTCGTCCCATAAGAAACAATGGCTAGTTCCTATTTTCAAATTATACAAGGTAAATTGGTTGAAGTTAAGATTCGTGTATAATTCTAGTATAATGCTAAGGGAAGGGCAAACCGAAATGGCTTGTAGATCCATTGTAAATACTGA
>JAGFPH010008817.1:17776-52074 GCA_018207615.1 Philaenus spumarius
TTTGGTCTCATGAATTGTTTTGATCAGTTCGCAGTTCTTTCTTTGTCTTGTAATCACACTTTCCTTCTTAAAATTTAATCAAAAGAAAAGACAGAGTGGGATGGCTCACTTTATTGTATCTCACTTTAGCCTACGCGCTGGGAATTCATAATGCCATTTTTCTTATATTAAGGCTTACTGAGCTAAATTATAAAACAGATGAGTTTGGAAGAATTTCAACTTTCTAGTCTTATATTGTTTACGTTCAAGTAATATGAATGACATTATTATTATCGAATGTTCATAAGAAAAAGGAGCTATTGCAGTGGCCCTTATGGTAAGACCCAAGGTCGGGAGCACCGATCATGGTCCCCAGAACACTGTTTGGAGTGTCATTAAAAATCATATGTATATAATATGTGTTCGCACTTTAGCGGCTGAATTTTAAGTCCGATTTGGTTCAAATTTGGTACACATGTTGGTTGTCTACGTCGTTCGGACGAGTTCGTTAGCCAAAAAGATCCAACAATCGGAAGCACGTTTTTTTGACTGGAAGTAACTATTTTTTTAGATTTTTCCTACGAGAATGAATTTGTTTTTGATTTTGTTTATACAAATATAAATTTAGGATGTTATTCTGCAAATTTTGTTCTTTTACACGATCTTCTAGCTCGCTTGGTTCCCCCAAAATCGATCAAAACGTAAAATACAGCAGACGTACCCTGTTCAAAGTCATGTGGTGGATTCTACCGTGGGGTTGGCGTGCGAAGCACGCAATGCATTATGTATTGAAGATACTCCCAATATGCGGAATGGCGTGCGAAGCACGCAATGCTTCGTATATTGAAGATACTCTCAAATGCGGAATGGCGTGCGAACCGTTTTGCAGCTATTCAGCACCGTCGTGAATAGACCTATTTAACAAATTGTTGGTTGAAACCCTAAAACATAGGCCTATAAACTCAATTTTGGAAATTTGCTCAACTCACGTCAGCGGTTCAGCTGCGTGGTCGAATTATTTTTCCATTAAATTGTTTCTATTTATTGAACAGATATGAGCCGAATGTCCCGTTTAATTTCAAACAAAGCTTCATGCAATATCACACTACTATCTCAGTTATTTAGCGCAAACATCTGATGACAAAGGGAGGATGCATTTTGCTATGTAATATATTTGCTATTAAATTAATATAAAAAGCTTTCCTTGTTCTCTAATAACATTTTATTTTATCCTTATTACACTTTTAACACTTATACATAGATAGCTTTCCTTTTATAAATAACTAGCTGGCCCGATCCGCCTTTGCACGGGTAGACAAACCAAAGTTAAATGTATATTAACAAAAAAATATATCAATAAATACATTACACTATGTTCTTTTTATAGGGATTTTTAGTAACTTTGACCCCCTAAACCATCCTAAAATTTCAAATGTTTTTGAAAATTTTTCTTAGCGAGAGCACCTAGAGCTCTAGAGGAAGCTACGTACCAAATTTCATTATAATCATCTGTTCGGTGTTTATTTTTAGTAACTTTGACCCCCCAAACCCTCCCTTAAATTTAGAATTTTTTGAAAACCTCCTTAGTGAAAACCTTACTAGGGCCCTAGAGGTAGCTACGTACCAAATTTCATTCCAATCCGTTCGGTGGTTTTTTTTTAGTAAATTTGACCTCCCCAAACTCCTCCTAAAATTACGAATTTTTTAAAAACCTTTCTAAACAAGCACCTAGGGCCCTAGAGAAAGCTACACAACAAATTTCACTGCAATTCGTTCGGTAGTTTTTGAGATTTCGTTATGTAGCCCAGTCGGTATAGGTTACAACTACCAGTAATTTGCAATACGGCAGATTTTTTTTTTATAAGTACATTAAAGTATGTAGATTAACATAAAAAAAAGTTTACCAGTCTATCGATTTCCCAAAGTCGAAAAAAAAATCGATTATCATTTTTTTTTTCGATTATCCTTGATATTTCGAGCTGGGATGAAGATAGAGGAAAATAAAAAATAACACCGTGTAGGGGAGGTATTTTTAAACAAAAAAGGTCATATGTATTTATTTCGTCCGAGCAATGGTTTGTCTGGAAAAAATTCGATAATTCAGGTATGTATTTTGCAGCAGGGGAAATCACTAAAAGGGGACATCTTATTCATATGAAGCGTTGGCTCATTCTAAATTGGTCAAATTTTAATATATCGAATTGAAACTTGACATAGAAGTTAAAATATATATTTTAAACATTTATGCTGAGTCTCAGCTTGTTATCTTGAAAATGACCCGATCTAGGAGTCGATTTCGGTTATCGATTTTAGGAGTACCGGACCCACCAATTCATTTTAAACAGCTCCAGTTTAGAAAATTTTTGGAATATCAACATAAAATTTGTTTTACAAGTTGATTACACCAGTATAAATATTCTTAGTAAGTATGAACGATTATTTTCTTGTTATTTTTAAAAACGAGGCGCTTGAAAATAGTCTTCTGTTTTACCTATCTTTGTTTTAACTATAACACTTTTGGATTCAACGACTCCATTTTCGACATTTTTGAACATATCGATTTAAAAATTGGTATAGAAGTTAAATACAATTGTTTTTTGCTATACTTATTTTAAAAACTATATTTTCAAAAATGACTAATCTGCAGCTGATCAACTCAAGCGTTTTGATGAAAAATCTAAAATGGTCTAAAATTATACTTTTTTAATTTACTTGTGCTTTTAAAAGTAAATAATGAAAAAGGTTTATACTCCTTGAACTTGTTTGAATATATATATTTAACTTGTAAAAAAACTTTCAGGTTGATATTTTGAAAATTTTCTAAACTGGAGCTGTTTAAAATGAATTGGTGGGTACGGTACTCCTAAAATCGAGAAACCCATTAATAAGTCAAGTGGCTCTAGATCGGGTAATTTTCAAGATAACATGCTGAGACTCAGCGTAAATGTTTAAAATATGTATTTTAACTCCTATGTCAAGTTTCAATTCGATATATTAAAATTCGGCCAATTTAGAATGAGCCAACGCTTCATATATGAATAAGATGTCCCCTTTTAGTGATTTCCCCTGCTGCAAAATACATACCTGCATTATAGAATTTTTTCCAGACAAACCATTGTTCGGACGAAATAAATACATATGACCTTTTTTGTTGAAAAATACCTCCCCTACACGGTGGTATTTTTTATTTTCCTCTATCTTCATCCCAGCTCGAAATATTAAGGATAATCGAAAAAAAATGATAATCGATTTTTTTTTTCGACTTTGGGAAATCGATAGACTGGTAAACTTTTTTTATGTTAATCTACATACTTTAATGTACTTATAAAAAAAATTCAGCCGTATTGCAAATTACTGGTACTTTTGGTCTAAATTGACCTTTACCGACTGGCCTAATGAGTCAGTGAGTGAGTGGTATTTTACTTTTATATATATATAGAAGAAATTGTAAAACTTCAATGCTTGACATTATGTAGAGGTGTAAAGCTTTCCAGTGCGCATGACTTACGCACATGCTTTTTACACACATATATATAGCAGCTTTTGTTCCCTCTTTAATAAATTTTAAACTGTTTAAAAACACATTATATTTTATATTATATTAACTTTATTGAAAGCACTGTTGTGTTATGGTTTTTTTTTAACGTCCTGCTGTTTTGCACTTAAGGCTAATGAAGACGGGACCTACAGTTTTAAGTGGAATCCGAACCACAGCCAACGATGTCTGTTAAGAAACCTTTTAGAAAATTATTCATGGTCAATGGGAATTGGACCCGGACCTTTTCCATTGATGGTTGCCATGACGATTGATAAAGCATTGACGCCTTAACAATCACGGCCACCGTGGCTACATTGTTGTGTTATGGGTTGAACGTCTTAAGAGTCTACAGTTATTTCCAATATAATACGTTACTGTTATACTTTTTAAAGGCTTTTGTCAGTATTTTTTTTTACTACGATTTAAATACTTACTAAATTAAATACTGACCACAAAAAAGAATATTCCAAAGCCAAAACATAGTTGTTCTGACGCATTCGCAGAGCCCGAGAACAGAGCTACTTCAATAATGTTTGAATGAGTTAAATCTGATAAATGTGGTACAAGGTGTGTTAAAACAATAATTTTATTACAAACGAAGTCATAAGCTTACATAGAATTTGAATTAATCTCCTTCAAAATACTTTTAAAACGTTGAATCCATGGTTGGAAGCATTTCTGGAAGGCTTTCTCCTGAAGGGCTTCAGCTGCTGGGTCGTGGCCATAATGTCGGGAATGGTGTCAAAACGTTTTCATTTTAGAGCGTTTTTTTTTTTTTTTTTTTTTTTTTTGGGAAGAGCCAGAAGTCGCATGGTGCTAAATCTTGTAGTTAAGGCCGATGTGGATATACGGGAACACTTTTCCGGCTAAACAATAGCGAATCAAATACGTATTGTGACATGGCATGTTGTCGCGGCGATGAAGGAAACCATTTGCCGTTTTCTGGCGTCTTTTTTTCGCAAACCTTAAAGTACTCCCTTGTGAAATTCGGAATTTGCAGTTGTTCCCCTTGGAACGAACTCTGATGCCCCTACTATCGGAAACAACTACGAGCATGATATTGATGTTCAACTTTGACTCACGTGCCTTGTTACTGCGATGGGAATTACTGGTTTTCCATTGAGTTCTCTGAATTTTCATCTCAGGGTCACAGCCATAGACTCATCTTTTATCTACAGTTACAATTTCGAACATGAAGTCCGGATCTCCCTGAAGACGATTCTTTAATTTCGTACGAAATGAGACACGAAGGATTTTAACGAAATGTTAAATTCTTTTGTAAGCTCTCGAATAGTCAGTTTGAACGTGTTGGTTTGGCCACTTTTTGCTCGTTTTCGTCTGATTCAGAGTTTGAATTACGATCTGACCGTACCTTGTCTTTAACTGACCCATTTACGCTTTTAAATCGGTCACACCACTTGTAAACAGTCTTCAAAGTTACCACATTAACGCCGTACATTGATTTGAACTTTTCATGATCATAAAACAAAACTTAATGTTAATGCGTTGCTCGAAACCCACGAAGCAAGACAGACACGGTAAACACGACTTCACTTTACGGCTCATATTTGTTCAATAAATAAAAACAATTTAACGAAAAAATAATTCGACCACGAAGCTGAACCGCTGACGTGAGTTGATCAAATTTCCAAAATTTAGTTTATAGGCCTATGTTTTAGGGTTTCAACCAACGATTTGGGAAATAGGTCTATTCACGACTGTGCTGAATAGCTGCAAAATGGTTCGCACGCCATTCCGCATATTGGGAGTATTGAATACACAAAGCATTGCGTGCTTCGCACGCCAACCTCATGGTAGAATCCACCACATTGCTTTGAACCGGGTACTTCTGTGGTATTTTACGTTTTGATCGATTTTGGGGAACCAAGCGAGCTAGAAGGTCGCGTAAAAGAACAAAATTTGCAGAATAATATCCTAAATTTTCTCGTAAGAAGAATCTAAAAACATAGTTACTTCTTGTCAAAAAACGTGCTTCCGATTTTTGGATTTTTTTGGCTAACGAACTCGTCCGAGTGACGTAGACAACCAACATGTGTACCAAAATGGACTTAAAATGCGGCAGCTAGAGTGCGAACACATATATACATATATACATAATATGATTTTAATGACACCCCAAAACGTGTTCTGTTGACCATGATCGGTGCTCATTTGCTACTCCTGACCTTGGGTCTTACCATAAGGGCCACTGCAACAGCTCATTTTTCCTATGGAAATTCGCTAATAATTTGATCACCCAGCTGACGTTAGTTGAGCGAATGTCAAAAATATGCACGTTTTATAGTTTCAACCTATTATTTGGGAAATTGTTCTACCCACGAAGGCGCTGAATAGCTGACTGGGCGTATGAAATATATTAGTAGAATTTTTTGTCATCTCGACCTTGCGCACTCGGACTATTAACTGTTTTGTTTTGCTGGCTTTTGGTACTTTTATAGTATTTTATCTTTTGATCGACTTCGGCAGAACCAGATCGTTTTAGGTTAGGGTTGGACTTAAAATGACTTTCTATGCCTAACCTAAAATTATTGTATGTATGTCGCCGTTAAGGCAGATAAAATAAATTAAATATACACACAGTAATTTTAGGTTAGGCCTGGACTGAAGAACCAACATTTTATGTTTATTGAATGTATTCCAGCGCTTGACGATAATATCTGAACTACGCCGGACGGGTCTGATCGTCTCTTGATTTAAATTGACGAACCAAAACATATGTTTCTTGAATGTATTTACATTCATTGCCATAGCAACCAATTTGATAACGCTTTTTCGTTACTTGTATTTTATATTTGTCACTGGCATAGCAACCAATTAATAATAACACTTTTTTTCGTAACGCATTACATTTTCTATTTTTCTTAACTACTACCGCAACCCGTGTTACGGGACTTCGTTCCAATAATATATGTAGTAAGGCTATCAACAATGAATATAATTTGTATTGAAACAATTTCTAGGTCTACACTTTCTTTCAAATCTTTTGTAAATTTCAATATTTTCTCAGCCAACTTGATACCAAGCCCTCTAGCTTTATATGCCATTTACTGGAGTAAGTCCACAGTTTTGACGTAATTTTATGTCCCAGTTTAAATTAAATTTGTGAATTTATTTTGTAATATAATTGTTTAGCTTGTTATAAAACGTTTACTGTTTTTATGCACAAAGTAGACACTTATTGGGACCTAATTAACACAGAATATTAAATAGTTACGCATCCATAATAATATACTTTTACTAGTAAGCCCCCGTGAAAAATAACATGCTGATTAATTAGATAAACATCGTAAATAAAACTAACTATTTAAAAACAACAGGAATACTTATCTAAGCCTACCTAATTATACTGACAAGTATTTTTAACTCATATTTGTTAAACAAATTTATTTAGATAGTCTACGTTATTATATATTTAAAGAAAGCCAAAAAAATTCTATCTTTAATTGCTTTTTATTTCATATTGCTGGATCAAAATGATTTAGAAGTTGTTAATATTATTGTGAAGAAATTTACAATCGAATATGTTTAAATGTTATACGAAGATCCGATGTGTTTCCGAAGTCAAATCTCTTCTTTAAATTTGTATAAACAAATATATTGTTGATAAATTGGTTGTAATTATAAACAGTTTATAACCTTAAGCAAATATTATAATGTATATTATAACAAACCTTATTTCTATAACTCATATTTAAAAAAAATTTACCTCACAAGAAATTGTAACGATTGAATTTGTAAACATATCCCCAAAAATAACAAAAACTATAATCTAAACTGTGTTTGTTCAAGTATTACAGATGACGGGTGAAATCAGCTGTTATATTATAAGTTAGTCACGTACGTACGGTCGTACGCTCGCTTTTATAGGAGTTGATTTTTAAAGGCTGATGAAGTCTTTATGGACTATTTTTGTGACTAGAAGAAACATATCTTAATATGCATTCTTACAGTACATGTTAATAACGTTAACACCATAGATAGTTTAAGTATGTATTCCGGAAAGAAAATTACTCCCTTCTCTTGCGAAATGTCAGCTGTACAGAGTCCTTTTGTCATGCTATCTCACTTTCGTCACGAAAATGTACATCAAAGAGAAAGTAGTAAGGGAAAGCTTCATTATATCTGGCTTTAGTCCACGTGCTGGGAATTTATAATATCATCTTTTGTGATATCAAGAAACCTCCAGCTTCGTGGAAAACAAATGTGTTTGAAGAAATTTCAACTACATACTGTAATAACAATTTCAAGAAAAAAGTTATATAACTACAAGTAAGTCCCCGTGAAAAATCACCGGCAGAATATTTTGATATGGTTAATACAAAATGTAAACAAACACGAGTTGCTAAGATTTTGATCTGAAAAGTTGTTTTATCTGATTTTTTATTATTTATACGCTTTAAAATTAAAACTTAGCACAATGCTTTTTAATCGTGTGTCTACCACCCCATAAGAATATAGGCTATCTTTTAATTTTCTTATATCTATCTTAAGTACTTTTTGCTACACTTTGATTCTATGTTAGTCGGTCTTTCATTCACGACAAAGCCTCTTGTATACAGGGTGATTCACAAAGATACGCAGAAACTTCGGGAGCTCATTCTACATATAAAGGTACAGAAAATAAGTTTTATAAACATACTTAGGTCCGAAAACGTTTCGTTTTCCAGATTACCGCCATTTTGTTTTTTCACAAAATAATTCATATCTAGAGAAATGTTCGACTGATTGAGTTCAAACATGGCATGAAGTTTAACCTAACAATGATATATCGTAAAAAGGAATAAGCGATTATATCCAATCATGCTTTTCAAAATGGCGGCTGTTTAAAAATGTCGAACCTACATTACTCGAAAACCGTAAATGTTAACAAAAAATGTCAAGATACTTTTTTTGTAGTCCTTTTGATTCCCTATCGTAACTGACAAAACAATCAGATGAAGAATAATAGTTAAGTTAATGATAATAACAGAATATGTACATACAATATTATTGTGTTTACTGTGTTGGTATAGGATGCCGGGTTGATCAAACCAATTATTACACATATCTTAACTATTAATTCCTTCATTCGATTGTTTTGACACAGACCATACGGTAAGGAACAAAAGGGATACAAAAAAAGTAAATAGATTTTTTTGGTTAAAATATAAGGTTTTTGAGTAATTTACATTTGAAATTTTCAAACAGCCGCCGTTTTGAAACGCATGATTGGATATAATCGCTTATTTTCCTTGAGGTATATCATTGTTTAGTTAAATTCCATGCCAAGTTTGGACTCAATCAGTCAAATATTTCTCTAGATATGAATTATTTTGCTTTCGGACCTATGTTTATATAACTCTTTTAACTTTTAAATGTAGATTGAGCTACTAAAGTTTGTGCATATCTTCGTGGATCACCCTGTATATAGATTTTTTTAAATTGTATTTAGTCCTTTAAGAATTACAATGGTCAAATTATAATTCACTAATGATGACGAATTTGTAATTGAAATGCCTGAGAATCTGTGGTAGTTTTGTTATTAGTGAAAACAATATTTGTATTAGCAACTTAAATTCAAATAAACACACAAACAATACCATACGTAATGTTCTAAACACGTTAGACAATATTTAGCATTACCTTTAACATGCAACACATGTACTTTCATCGTTTATGTGACAAGACGACTGGAATTCCATCTTTGTTTCCAAAACTTGGAAAACCTTTTACTTCCGACGTATCGAGCACCATATTTCCTGTTTCTGAACATCGAGGGATTTCCTAATCTAATAGAGTTTCATATCGGTGAAAGGGTTTTGCAGTATACATTCGTTTCCAATAAATGTATTTCATTTCCAACCTTCATGCAATGAACGTAAACCGTCTAAAGAAATTGAAATTAGTTTGTCATTTCAAGTTGCTGATTAATATTAAACATTTTTTGTAAAAACAAATATGACAATTTTTAAACGGCATGTAAGTGTATCGATTTGTGCTTACAGTTCTTAAGGTTTAATTATATTTAACTAAATATTAGTTTATATCGTCGACATTTACCACAACTTATATTCAGCCAAACAAATGTGGTACCTATATTATTTTGATACAGCGTAAAAGTGACATTGAAAATGGAAACGATGTACCAATAGAAATAGCGATACCAGCTCTAAACCTTGGAATTTTGGTTTTATTTTTCAGGAAAATGCACAAACTCGGAGGCCACACTGGGTACCAAAGGGTACCAATAAATGTTTCCCTTTTCATTGAAACTGTTAGTAGTAAAGTTGGTTTTGTAATTTTAAAGGGAAAAATAACAACAATTTCAGAGATAAAAAACAATGGCTCCACACGCCAACCCCCCATGGAACCTTCTAAAAACATATGTTGTTTTATTTATAATAAATGTAGAGAATAATAACCTCAAAACTAAGATGGTAAATCATGTTAAATGTTCAAATCAAATTATTTCGTATATTTTATGACAACAGTTATAATAAAGGTTAAAATAACCGGTAAGGCTCATGTGTACACTTAAATCAAAAACCTAACCAAAAAGTTACTCACTATCAATTACCGCATATTATCAATAAACATGTCTACTATATGTTAATGTCTTATTTATTTTTAGTTAGAATGTAACATAGTTTTTTCTTATTTTTAAATTCCTTCACGCGAGTTTTTATTGGTTTGTGTGTGTTAAAACTTGTGTTGGTTCAGTATAGGCCTTTCTTAAAATATTATTTTGTACTAAAAGCTGGACATCCGAATCAACTGTATTATCTGTTATTTAAAAGTCATTATTTACATCCATGAAAGCAGCTGGATTAGTTTGTTTCTTATTATAAACAACTGTTTTTTTTTATAGAAATGGTTTTTAAATTATTATTTTAAACATAATTATTTACATCCACGAAAGCAGCTTTATTAGTTTGTTTCTTATTATAAACAGCTGTTTTTTTTTATAGAAATGTTTTTTAAATTATTATTTTAAACATTATTATTATTATTATTATTATTATTATTACTATAAACATAATTATTTACATCCACGAAAGCACCTGGGTTAGTTTGTTTCTTATTATAAACAGCCGTTTTGTATAGAAACGGTGGAGAAATCTTGTGGGGAAAACCGACCTTTGAGATTAGCGCACGCCATTAAGGATAAGAATTTTTGACATCTAAAACCTTATTGCAAAACTTCGAAATGAGACGAATATTTTTAACAACTGAAATATTAAATTTGGTCCAGAAATAAGGGAGGAGTTGTGTTTACAAAAAACTGCTTCACGTATTATATATAAGGATTATTAAAGAAACTATGAAGCTATTTTTTTAAGTATCGTTTCCAGACAAGTTAATTAAAATACGTTAATATCGGCTAAGTACGGTATTTAAAATCAGGCGACAGAAAACTGTTGAATCGCACTTCAAAGCCATCTGCGGTTAATGGAAAGCAAAACTGGCACACATTCAAAACGTTGTATCGTTTTTTACAGATTGCGTAGAATGCCCGTTCTTTAATTCCACTCACATGCAAATCTGCAACTAACTGTTTGTCGTTTATAACTTTGTTGAATCGTTTAATATTTCTTTACTTTTATATAATTTTCTGTTCGGACTGGAAAAATGTATTTCTGTTAAACATTGTTATTGTGCATTTAAACTCATAATAATTTTTAAGATGGCGGCTGTAAAAACTTTTTAAAATTGAATATCTAAAATAATTAGGATATTACGAACAAATTTCAAGATAAAAAAGATGTGGACGATTTAAAGAAAAATCTCATGGTGTATCATGTTTTATCATTGATCCAAGTATAACTGAGAAAAAGGAATAACTATGGCTGAAAGCGGTTTTCCGTGTGGTTAATTTGCGAAAGTGGTTTTCAATCATATTTGTCGTGGTGTAAATATGATACAACACAGAGGATTTTAATTTAAATGTAAAATAAAATGAATATTTAAAAAAAATATATATAGGCCTAAATAAATATAATCACCAGAGAAAGCTAGCTCTACGTTGACTCATTTTGATGAATTACTGTACTTGTTTCAGAGGTAAACAAATTATATGAATACTAATTAAGTCATTTGTTTGTAAGATGAACAAATTAAAAAGTAAGGCACAATGAAAAGTGATATACGGTTGCATTTGTTTTTAAATTGTCTACATTTTTTGTATGTAAAATTTTTTTCGTAAAACTTGAGTTTTTTTAGATATTCAACTTGGAAAAGTTCAAACCGCCGCCATCTTCAAACGGATTGCTACACAAAAATTAAATTTTACACATTGGTTTGAAAAAAATTAATACCCGTTTTTGTTGAGTTTTATGAATTTATCTTAAACGGTTCCTGAGATAATTTTCACTCAAAAAAACTGATACAGACAGACAACTTCTAAACTAAGCAAGATGGGACTCATGTTATATGGCATTATTTGCTAGTCTTGACCTGCTGAATAAATAAACGGTACTAGGAACTGGCACATACTTTCTCACAAACATATTAAAATAAACGGTACCAGGAACTGGTACATACTTTCTCACAAACATATTAAAATAAACGGTACCAGGAACTGGCACATACTTTCTCACAAACATATCAAAATAAACGGTACCAGGAACTGGCACATACTTTCTCACAAACATATTTAAATTGTTAAACAGATTCACTGTGACTTCATTATTGTAGTTGGGGTAGGAGAGGTGATTTATTAAAGTAGGAGAGATAAATATTATTAATATTTATCTCTCTAATAAATATTATTATTATTTGCTAGAGAGAAAATTATTTTATCGATTTCGAAAAAAATTGCACCAAACACGTCAATTAGGCCTGTATAGATGCACGAAAAAAGGCTTTGAAAAATTTTGAAAAACAACCTCCTTTATGGCCAAAAAACCCCCCTAAATCAGTTATTATTATTATTAGCTAAACGAGAATTTTTAGAAAGATGCGGTTAAGGTTACAATTAAGCCAAATTTTATCAAAATCGTTAGAGCGGGTTTTTATAAAAAAATAATAACAGATTTTTTGGAGTTTTTTTTGCCAAAAATGTGGTTGTTTTTCAAAAATGTTCAAAACCGTTTCTCGTGCATCTATACAGGCCTAATTGACATTACTGGTGTGCATTTGTTTGACATCGATAGAATAGTTTTCGCTCCAGCGTTGTATACATACAGACATACAGACAGACATTTAGTAAAAAACACTTTTTTGGACTCAGGGGGTCCCAAAACGGATATTTCCACAAACATCTCAACACCGATTTTTTTTGCGATCACTATACTTTCTCTATACTATAGAAGTGAGAAAGTAAAACAATGTAAAGTTTGGTAGAATGTTTGAGAGACTCTTTGTATATTATTTTTTAATTTCGTTTTATTGAGAGTCAGTAATTTACAATTATAATTAGGCATTTGTACAGTGTTAAACATAAGTGGTAATTACTAGGTAATTGTTTTTGTTAATTTTAAACGGCCTATTTCTATAAAAATAGGTACTAGCATCTCGTCTTAAACAATAGGAGTGACATAAATAATAAACAACTTTGTTAAGCAATCCCTTCCCTAAGTGTGGATTGTAAATCATACCGGGATATGTAAGTGGTAGTCCGGAAATTAAAGATTTTCTCTATTTCCCCTTCAGTTGTACATTATTATGCAAAGGTTAACTACTGAGATTATACGGAGAAAGCTCGTACACACAAGGAAATTAAAACAGATATGCGAATGTTGTCGTTTAACCAATTCGAATTGTGTGCATACATTTTAAATTTATTATTATTTGTGGCCTATTTTATTCAAATTATAAAAATTATTTAAAACAATACACTAAACACATATTCAACAATAGATGTCTTTATTCTCTTTTAAATTGTATATTTCAAACTCAAGTACAGGGTACACCTCATTTTTTAAAAAAGATTTTTGCCTTAAAGGCTTTTAACATAAATTATGTTAAGCGTTATTTGTTATTAATTTTTTTTTGAAAATTATGCTAAAATAACAAAAAATGGTCGACTTACAGTTCAGGCTATCCTAACATATTCATCAAATTTTACAACGTTTTAATTTTATTTCGTTTATTCTAACACATACATTTTAATGAATAACAACTAATGACAAAACTATTCATATCAGATGAATATAAAGTAGGAATAATTTGTGTTGACCCTACACAGAGTTTCTAGAAAATACTGTTCCAAATTGCACCAGGCTATTCTATTGGTGGAAATGTGCAAAAAGTTTAGATAAACATAGGTCTGGAAATGCTTCCTTTTCGAATTATCAGCTATTTTGTTTTCTTTTTTTAATATTTTTTTTTTAAATTAGAAAAGATATTTACTTTAAATTTGGTGTACGCATTTATTACATAACATTTAAACCGCGTACAAAAAACCAGAACGTTCTTTTGCATAATTTAAAAATGGCGGCTATTCAAAATTTATAATAACAAGTATTTCGGAAACCGCAAACCTTACAAATATATTTTAAGGAACAAAAAATGTAAATTTTTTAATGAAAACAAAGAAGTTTTTTCAAAATTTTCCCGCAGCTCAAAAGATAACCGAATTATCGGCTAAAAACTCCAAACATAATTTCTAGGTATTTGTCAAAAACAATACGGAAACAACAATTATAGTATTTTGCAATAATTTCGACCCTGTAGGATTGTTTTCTTCGGGATACGTCCCCTCCCGTATTCCAATATGCTCTAAAGACGTTGTAGGAGACCAGCAGGACAAACAAATATTGATAGAAATTTTCTCGCTTGAAAAAAGAATTAACTTTAAAAACCTTTTAAAAGTGTTAACTAGTTTGAAAACTCTTAAGTCTATAAAGTAGATTCTGATTTAAAATTGTCTTTAAGCTACTTTTAAAACGTAAACAGCAAAGGGCCCGTTATTTTCAGTTTAAAGTACATATTAAAAATGAAAATGTTAAACTACTTAATTTATATTACGGGTACATGGTTTTTACTCGTAACATTTTTCGAAGAACATAACGTGTGTAATAAAATGCCGTTTAGAGCATGTTTCTATCCTGTCTACTTCACGAGATATGAGCACTTTTATAGATCGCACCCCAGCGCTACTTCCCCCCCCCCCCCCTCAAGTTTTTCACCTGCTGAGAGGGCGACAACATCGGTTTTGGTCATCTCCAAAGTGCCCCCATCAACAATCAAAAGTCAAAATGCGTTACACTTTTAGTGCATACTCAACCCCCTACAGATGCCGGACTAAGGGTGAACAACGCCAAATACTGAAGAAAGGTAAAACATTTCTCAGATTCTTAACTTTTTAGAATTTTGACAATGTTTCTTTCGGCGCTCGGGGTCGAAAACTTGGATTATTCATTGGGCCAACATGATAAACTCAGCAAAACATCATAATTACCCGAAGTATTCTTCTTTCAGGCTTCAAGGTTACTGCACTATTGTGTAATTTGCAAAATATTGATAGAATATATGCAGTTAATGTGTGCATTAGCCTGGTTGATAGACTTATCAAAACTGTCAGTTTTCATGATTAGTTTTGATAAATCTAGCTATAATGTCAGTTAGCTTTTTGCGATAACTCCATCATAGCAGACAAGAGGGTTTATAAATAGCGCAAAGTTAAATAATATTCTATGCTTTTAAAATAAATTATCTTGATTAAACATGTATTTATTATTTTTCAAAATTCCTTTTTACTATTATTCGAAAGGCATAAAAAAGTTTTAAGTATTTTGAAAAAATCTTTAACATTTATAAATTATAAAACGTAAAATATTAAGTTTTTTTTATTGTGAATTCTAATTTGTTTTGTAATTTGTAAGGTAAAATAAAATTTTCTGTAAATCTAATTTTGTACTAAATGACAGATCCTTTTCTGAAGATTTAGTAATGAAATCGTTTAGCCTATACTCTAATACGAGCAATGTCCGTTTGTTTGTTTGTACGAGCAATCTCAAAATCCAGCGGACGGATTTTGCTGAAAGTTTGGGATTAGAGGTTTTAGGATCTAAAAAATCGATTGGTGAAAACCACTACCTCAGGAAACTCGTATTTTTTCTAAACAACTCATTTGAAAATTGAAAATTTTTAACATTGCTTATGGAGTTTAAAATCATTACATATGTTTATTGACTATAATAATAACAATAATCCTATTGTTCGTTTCCTATAACATTTCCATTATCAGCTCATTTCAAGCTTAAAACTATTTCTTTTTTACTTTTTAACCTTTAAGATAGGTTTTTGTAGAGAATGACATCTGTTGAAGTATTTTTATTTTATTTAAATAAATAATTCATATTTAGGCCCTACGTAAGATAAAAATATTTTCATATTTATTCAATATGTGATTCGTATTTACACACATTTTCCTAAAAAAAACTATTAAAAAAAATACTGATCGATGCTCGGTTGCCCAGGTACTTAAATTTATAAAAAGATTTTTTTCGTAAATTAATTACCTGCTAAACAGGTAGTTTAATTACAGCCTACAGCATTTCATCCGCTGTATCATACAATCATATTTACTACGTTCGTTATAATTATGTAATATACTCTTTATCACTTTTATTTGATGTTTTGATCCATTGATATAGTTTTCTTTTTCAGAAAATACCACGAAAACGGCACAGTTTATTTGCCTGTATATTGCAATTAGGTATATCTTCGGCGTGTATTATTCAAATAATTTTTGGAACGAAGTTCCTTAACGCGGGTTGTGGAAGTAGTTATCAAATAGAAAATGTAATGCGTAACGAAAAAAGGGTTATTAATTGGTTGCTATGGCATTGACAAATATATAATACGCGTAACGAAAAAGCGTTATCAAATATTGGTTGCTGTGGCAATTAATGTAAATCCATTCAAGAAATATTAAACTGATTACAAAAAAGTAAATGTGTGCGGTCGTGGAACTCCCGTTAGGAACGAAGTTTAACACGTCTAATCTTCAATTCTTTTACCAGCCTTAACGGCAACATACACGCATAATTTTAATCTTTCAATTGCCATTTATTACTAGTTTGTTTTTATGTAAATATTTACTCGAAACGTTTACCCCGCATGGGGGGTGCAGACTAGCTGCACCTATTAAGAGGGGTTTGGGACCCCTCGCGGTACCCGAGTCTATCAACGCCCTCACACACATTCAACACTTACAAAACATCCACCCAATTACATACACACATACATTGAACTATACAACATTCTTATTCTCACCTTCTTTTAGGAATTTTGACTGTGCAGAGCTATTGCGCGATGGGAGTGCTGAACCTGCCAAAGTTTTGACAATCTCTGGTTTGGTAAGGCTGATGTGAGCTTGCTCTGCCGAGACGTATGCGTGGTTTCTGTTCTGGGGCCAGCCACTTCGGTTCTTGGTCAGGAAGTGTTCGCGGTGTTGAAGAAAGTCGGATTCTTCCTCACAGTAGTTTCGGGTTCCAGACTGATTTCCATCCAGACTGGCAAAATATTGCTCGGGATCCTCACGCTCACGGAACTGGGGGTTCGGAAGTCATCGCAAAGTGATCTGATGGGCACGCCCTTACCGAGTTCGCCCTATTCCGCCCAACACGATGCGCTGGACAATCAAACACATGGTACAAAAAACCGTCAAAGATTTTGGAACAAAGAGACATCATTCAGATTCGTCTAATGAGTCTACAAACAAATAATTGCTTAAAAAGACAAAGGAGAAGGCTGCTCAACAACCATCTGAGTTGCCAGCTCCCAAATTTGTAGTATTTTCAAAGGCGGAAAAGGACTCAGGTTTATGAAAGGTATCACCCTTTGTAATCAACAAGGCAATTACTGGAACAGCGGGCCCTGTACTTTCCATTAGGAAATTACAGAATGGCACCATTTTAGTAGAAACTAACAGTGGGAAACAAAATTTGTCGCTGTTAAAGATGACTTCTTTCTATGACAAAGTCAAGGTATCTGTAGAACCTCTCAGATCCTTGAATTATTCAAAAGGTGTAGAGACTTGAAACCTGTAGAGACTTGATCCCCATTAGTTTGGAGGAAATAAAAAGCGAATTAGCTAGCCAGTCAGTCCTTGAAGTCACTCGCATAGTGCGCAATGAAAATGGAGAGAAAAAAGCCACGGCTTCTTTAATTCTAACCTTTGGCGCACCCACACTGCCAGAGTATATCTTTCAGACTTCTACCGTCTTTCTGTTAGACCTTACGTCCCAAACCCTCGACGTTGTTTTAAGTGTCAAGGGTTTGGACACGTGAGTTCTACTTGCACAAAGCAAGAAACATGCGGTCAATGCGGTAAAAAAGGTCATAATAGTGAGGGCTGCAATGATGACGCCAAGTGTCCCAACTGTGGCGGCGATCATCCAGCACGGTCCTTTAACTGTGAAAAGTTTAAAGAAGAAAAAGCAGTCCTTACTATTTTGGCTATGGAAAAAATATCATTTAACGCCGTAAAAAAAATATATAATACCTCTAGGCCTTCTCTGGAAGGCAAATCATTTGCTGCAGTAGTTTCAAACAAGAGAAACACTCTATGCGCAAATTGTGGAGAATTGGCTAAAACAGTCAAAATCTTGACTTACCAAGTTGCTCAGCTAGTCGCCCTATTCTCTAAAGTGTCTCCTTCCGCTCCCGCTTCTGTTTCAGTTTCTGATCTTCCTTCAAATTTCGTTCTTCCATCCTCTAGTTTCTCAGTCTCAGAAGCAGAAATAAGACCATCTATCTCTGTCTGCTCTTGATCTGAGAACTAGGACTTAGGAAAAACCGCTCTAGAAAAGAAAATTACTCTACAGTTAAATGATCATTCATTGTAAATCCATTCAATAAATATAAAATGTTGGTTCTTCAGTCTAGGCCTAACCTAAAATTATTGTGTGTATGTTTAATTTATTTTACCTACTTTAACGGCAACATACAAACAGTAATTTTAGTTTAAGTCTTGAAAGTAATTTTAAGTCTAGGCCTAACCTAAAATTATTGTATAAATTTTGCCGTTAAGACAGGTAAAATAAATTAAACTACACACAATAATTTTAGGTTAGGCCTAAACTGACCAACATTTTATGTTTATTGAATGGATTTACAATGAATGACCATTTAACAGAGTTTGCCATCTTAGTTTTGATTTTATAATTAATTCTACACCTTTATTATTATTATAATAAACGTTTATTACATTAAACGTTTGGAAACAGTAAATATTTGTATGAACTAATAATAAACGGTAATTGAAAGATTAAAATTATATGTGTATGTTGCCGTTAAGGCTGGTAAAAGAATTGAAGAAAAGGCGTGATGAACTTCGTTCCTGACGGGGGTGCTACGACCGCACACATTTACTTTAAAAAAAGTCAGTTTAATAATCATGAAATATATTAGAGTTTGTTAGGGTTGGAAATTTCAAACGGGTCGTTACTTCTGTTGACATTTGTTTGAGGTTGGGTTGTATTGGAATGAATAATTAATACACTATGGGGTTCACTGATAATACAGTTTTATTGCTCAAACCTAACTTAGTATAAGATATTGATTTTATCTTTATGTCTTATTATTATTGACACGTCTTTATCGATTGTTGACCAAAAGACAGACCACTCTGAATATCAACTCTTAAATTCTCACGCATAAACCCTATTCCTTTGTTAAGACCCCAATGTGACCGTATTGAATATAAATGCACTCTGCTTGCTCACCTTATTTGTCAGCACTCTGAAACCCCTGTAGACTTCGTCCAAAGTCTTCAGAGCCGCTGTACAGAGGCCGATCTTCGTCGCTGTTTGAGACCGGGCGACCTCCGTTCGTCTCACAATTGGTACTAACCCTCCTTTGTTCGCCCAGAGTCATCATAAGATCCTGGCTTGTTCAACTAACAGACCCTGGCATGTCTGTCCGTCTTTCACCAACTTACTGGGCCTCGTCTCCAGCACTCTGGCCCCACTCGACCACCACACACTGGCCTATCACCCTACACTGGCCTCAATTCTAGGTCAGGATCAACCGTACATAGTAAAACTTCCATTTGCTTAAAACGGTCGACATGTTGCGTGTTTTGGCAATGTCAGACATTTATACAGTATCCTGTAGTATGTCGTAATCACCACTTCCTATTTAAGTGTTCTGTCTTTTCGTACCAACAATCTTACAACAAACATTACTTTATTAACTACTACATTACACTTGACCTACAATTAAACCATTCCCTAATTACTCCTAACAAGTTTAACTTAAATTAAAAGTTATGTCTTGAAAATGGTGATTGAAGAGTTGTTTTTGAGGCTTTGCATACTGTCAGCAGATGACTTGAATGCACGCGTATGGAATGCGGCCGCTATTGGCTAGAGCAGCCTTGTCCCCAAGCCTCGCCAATAGTAGCGTGGTTGTCATAGTGACGGCAGCCCCTACCACTAGTTAGTGCTGTGGTGGGAGAACTCTTTCCCGCACCCCGCTGCCCCCTCGGATGCATTCAAGTCATCTGCTGAGAAAGGCTTAGCCTCCGAAAAGTCGTATTGTTTGAGTTGGCTGAAAATTGATTTAATTCATTCTAACAGATAGGCAATACCACCAATCCACGAGTATTTCTCATTATGTTGAAATTTATAAGCGTTTCATCGTAAGATATTCAGCAATAAAAATACACATTTAGCTAAATTTCCTAATCAACAGCTTGATATTTAAGTAGCCTACATGTTCCAATTAAATA
Organism: Philaenus spumarius; assembly: GCA_018207615.1. Lineage (NCBI taxonomy): Eukaryota > Metazoa > Arthropoda > Insecta > Hemiptera > Aphrophoridae > Philaenus > Philaenus spumarius. The sequence continues at coordinate 37,975 of JAGFPH010008817.1, forward strand.
TTAAAACATTCTTGTATCACGGTAATTAAAATGTAATTACAAACATTACACGCAATTAAAAAGAAAACAACAACAAAAATCTGACACGAATTAAATGTAAACGGATATGGCGTAGAAAGTTTATTTGCTCTGCAGGAAATTAAATTTCTTTCAGCAAACATTAACATCCTGGAAACAGTAACTTCCTTTGTTTTAAAGTACTCGGTACAAAATTATCTAGGTTATTATCATCCATCAGGTTAGGTGCATTATTAAACACACCCTCTTCTATCGTTACTTATTGCTTTAATAAATTGCAGTAATATATTTGAAATATAATGCATTTAGTTCTGATTGATTTCTATCGGTAGAAACTGTTGTACGATATTTGTGGGATTGTTAAGAGACATATTAACATTAGATTATTAAATTCATACTTCTTTCTATTTTCTGTTTCTTCTTCTCTTATCTGTGAAACATCTATATAAAATGTAATAAAAAAACATGAGGATAAAAACTATATTATAACCTTGATTATTTGGAAGGCAAAAAGATTCTAAAATCTGAACTCACTTGCATCTTTTAGAACTAATTGCATTAACCCGAAATCACTCCCATAACCTCTACTCTATCTCAATATATAATGGAACGTAAAATACCACTAATTTTTGCGGAAGAAAAGCAAAATAAGAAAAATACGAAAGTATTAAACGACAGAATTAAATAACTATAAACTATTCAAATACTCCCAATGAGCAAACTGAATGCAATTTTAATAATAATTACTAGAGGGCTCCGCCCCCTGCTCGCTTCGCTCACCAACCCCCGCTGTGACTCGCGTCGAATCAAATGTAAACAGTCTATTTTGTATAAATATGCTCTACTATTAAATTCTAATATGTCTTATTTATTTATAATTAGGATGTAACATACAGTCCAATGACTAGAGAGGTGGTTTACCATGCAAAAGGTCCGGTAGTCCTGAATTATGTATATGTTGTTTTTGACCATTACGTGGTAATGAATCCAAGTTTTCGTCATCCTAGCCCCATGGCAACTTTTGTTATACGCGAAAATCGTGAAATTTTAGCTCTGTTTTTCGGTTGCTTGCCTATAACTTCTTTCCTATGCATTTTCTCATATATTGTTATAGGTACTGAATTGTAGGGAACAAAATTTCCAACAAATTACCTTGTTTAAGTTTTTTTTTGTACGACCAACGGTTACCGAGATATGGGGCAGCGAAAAAAGGGTAAAATCTCAAGTTTTGCAAAATTTTAACTTTGTTGCCACTTTCACTCACGAAAACTGAGTGAAGACTTCGTTTTAGAGAAATGTTGCTCATATAAAAGTTGTAGAAAATTTACCTATCTACAAAATCCATGCCTCACAAATTGTTTAACGTCAAATTCTGAAGAGGTGGGGTAAATGTAAATAAAAATGGAAAAATGTAATTTTTCGCCCTCTAACGGCCGAATTTTACGTCCGATACACATGTTGGTTTTCAAAGAAGCTCGGACGAGTTCGTTAGCAAAAAAAAAAAAAAAAAATCAAACAACTGGAATCACTTTTTTAACCGAAAGTATAACTTTTTGAGATATTTCGTAGGCTACTAATATGAAATTTTTTGGAGGTTTATCTAAACAAATAAATAGGATATTATTCTGAACATTTTGTGTTTTACACGACCATGTAGCTCGTCTGGTTCCCCCAAAATGGATCGAAACTTAAAATACCATAAAAGTACTCGGTTTAAATTAACCGTGATTTTACCCTGGAACAGCTTCTGTTACGAGGCCGACGGCAGGTATGCAAACTCTTCAACGTCTTTATGAGTTCCAAATAGTTATTTGAAACCCTGCCCTAAAACATATAAACTTTATTTTGAAAATTAGCTCAAACTCTTTTTAAACTGAAATTATTTAATGGCACCTTAGGTCAAAGCGCCCATAATTAACTTTTTGCTTGATTCTTCCACAAATGAAAATAACCACAGGTTGTGTTGTTTATGCAAATGCCTTAATGGAGTATTAGAATTAAGTCGGATATGGAACTCGTATTCCGGAAATTAAAGATGTTCTCCATTTCCTTCCAGTTATACATTTTTGTACGCAGAGCTCGTGGAAATAAATTACAACGGTTTACTGTGAATTAATTGTATAGTTTAAAGGATTCCACAAATATACTTAGAAAGTAACAGAAAATTAATGATTATTAAGTAAGAATATACCTCATTAAATTCTATAATAACAATACAAAACTCAACGTAGCCACGATGGCCGTGGCTGTTAAGGCGTGAAAGCTTTATCAATCGTCATTTCAACCATCAATAGAAAAGTTTCGGGTTCAATTCCCATTGACCCCGAATAATTTTCTAAATGGTTTCTTGACAGACATCATTGGCTGTGGTTCGGATCCACGTAAAACTGTAGGTCCCGTCTTAATTAGCCTTAAAATGCAAAACAGCAGGACGTTAAAAAAAAAAACAACGTAAAATAGTAAACCTAAAGTAAAATAGTTCACATAGTTGTTGAAGAATTACAGCTGATGGACAAAATCAGCTGTAATAGGTTAACGAATTAATAAATGCAACAACATAACTATGCGCATGTGCTATACTATGCTGTTGCTAATGGGCGTACAAGCTGTATAGCAGTTGGTACGTTTTTAGTTTATGAAAATATCTATCCTTTTCTGGTTATGCATTTTAAAAATTAATATTTGTTCTGTCAATTATTTAGAAGTGTCTTTGGTAAATATCTGTAATTTTGTTCTTTTTTATTTTACGTTTTATTCAAGTACTGTATTGTGTTTTTCGTTTAAAAGGTCTTTGTGGCCCGGTTTATTGCAGGCGATAAATATCATCAATTTGATATTTATTTTTAAATATCCTTTAGGTTAAGGATATACTACAAACCCTGGCCTACGGAAGGAATGTTAATGTGTGTTATTTCCTGGAGAAGAACCTCTAGGCCGGAACTTTTATCCGGGTGAGTGGGAAGGGGGGGGGGGGGGGATAAATGTTCGAGATTAGGGAACGGATAAAGAAATCCCAACCTTTGTGTTATGAAAGTCAAGAGGGAAAATATACGCAGAAAGTTTGAAATGGGTTTTTATGAAAAGTTGGAAGCAAAATAAAGTAGTTGTTCAAAGTCCAATTTATGAGTTATAAAAATTTTATTATATGTGGGGTGCAACATGACTAACGCGTGGTACATAAGTAGAACAAACAAATTATGATATTGCACGCTTAAAGAATTTAATTACATTATGTTCAAATATCAGTCCCTCAAATGATTAAAGAAATGTGTAATTAAAAATGGGGAATTAAATAATTTTAAAACTGAATATTAAAAAAAAACCAAGTTTAATTTACTTAGTTCCATCTTAAGGTGTGGACTTAAAAGGTACTGAAGTTGTTTGAAAATGTTACCAAACATTGCGGACGATATCTTTTCAAATGATGTCAGTCACATTCCCACTAGTTTGATTCGATCATTAATAAACATTAATTTCTATAACTAATAATAATAACATTTTTTATTAATTCCTTTTTATGTACAATTAAACATATAGCCTACCCTATTGTCTTGGAAATACCTAACCATATTTTCCTTTAACCGGTGGTTAGTGTATTTAACAGATTATTAACAAAAAATGTCATCACACAACCTTAAATAAGAAAAAAAAGATAAAATAGTTTGGTGTATCTTTTACACATATATTTAAATTGACATGTGCGGCTTGCTGACAAGGCAAACAAACAGGCAGAGAAAAAGACGAACAATAAAAGAACAGATACATAATATAATTCTATATAAATAAAACATAACTATACAAATACTGTATAATAAATTTAAAATACTTGGTTACTGACATGAATGCAAATACAAGAAATAGAACACAACTGTACAACAACTAATAAATTAAAAATTATTTAGCTACACAGATTAAATCTTCAATAATTTCGTGTTTCATCAGCCAACTCTTTACTGAAGTTAAAAAGTTACGAATGAAAGTTAGTTATGCGATTTTCACAGTTTAATTTGTTATTTGTCCGAACAGATTTTAAAGTCAATTTACGGCTTCTAATCTCTTTGTACAACAAATCGATAAAATACAATTGTTAAAGGTATAATAAATTACAATCTAGAATGGACAATCCATTCAGCTTAAGTTGACAAATTGTTGTTCAGAAGTTGTTCTCCAGGATAAATAATATCGCTTCATCCCAATTGTAGATACATTTATTACAGGTTCTCTGTATCCTGTGATATATACAATATATAAATGACTAAAGCAGCGTTTTGGAGAAATTTAAGCAATTGATATAGAAATAACATTTTACTAAAACATAGGTTATATATTTGATGTTGCCAAGATTTATTGTTTATAAGTTTAATCTAATTTGTTAAACAAAATTAATATTGGGCTTGTTGACTTTTGAGGTTATGATTTTCTCCCTAAGATGATTAATACGAAATTGTTAGAGAGTTTGAACAATTCACTACTGACATCCAACAAGCAGCAGAAGATAGCACACCGACGATTGGTGGCAATAGAATTTGTAAAGTAATCTGTCCAGTGGAAGTAAAAGAATTAATACTGGCAAAAGGGAGAGAAGACCAGGTAACTAGTCATATCCCGTCAGTTTGGAAGCGAGCCAACCACCTTTTGCTTTACTTCCGCCCTCCTCCTACCCTCAAACCACAGATATGAAAGATACCTGGTCTAGCCGAGATTCGAACCCGGTATCTTCTGATCAGCAAGACGCCACGCTACCTACTCGGCTATGACTTGCCTTAAGAAAAACTAACAAAAACAACACTTTAGTTACTTGCTACCTTATTGCCTCGCCCCTACTCTCGCTGTTATAATAAATACTGCAATGCAAGCCATGAGTTTGTCAGAACTTTGAGTGCTACTCTTGTAAAGTTAACAATTTCTGACTTAAGCCCTTTTGCCCTAACTTCAAAGATTTAATAGTCTCAGATCTATATAGATTGGTCATAGTATAAATAGCCCAGTCAATAAAGGGTTTGAGTGGGAACTAATTAGTGAAAAGCTGATTTTTTCATTAATGTTAGTTGATTATATAAGGATTATTTTCTGAAAAGTCCCCGCCCCTCCCCCTCTTGCTTCCCCCCTACCCCCCTTAAAGTTCACTTTTGAAAGATTTTTTATTTTGTCAATATCTAAGAGATAAAAAGCGATAGAGTAATTTTTATTTCGTTATTGTTATCCTTATAATATTCTCTATCAAAAATGTTCTTTGCGTTTAAGCTATAAAACAATTATTTACCGTATATTTTTAAATTGAATGTTAAAATTTTAACTTTTCTATTACAATAATTACATGTTTAGCTATTTTTTATTAATATGAGACAAGTTATGAAAAAATGGCACAAATAAAACTTTTAGGGTATTTTGCAATCTTTATATTGATATAAGTTTTATAAATGTTAAGTGCAGACAGTTGACTTAATCGGCCTGGCAAAGGGAGATGGCGCGGCGCGGGGCGTACGAGTCCTCGCGGGCCGGATCAGCCCGTTGGCATATCAGCGTTCAATCTGCAGTAAAGGCAGATTGTTTGGACTTTTATTTGTATAGCTGGTCTAATTATGGGTATTACAATGGTAAAATAGACGTAAAAATTTATTTTATTTTTTTATTATTTATTTATTTTCTGGTATTTATTATTGCAGTGATAAACACACAATATGATTTCTTTTAGCCAAGCAAATAAAGGGAAAAAACAGGCCTTTGTTGGGTATAATTAGTGAAAAGCTGACATTTTGTTTATAAAATTGTAAATGTTCTTTATATTAGGAGAGCCAGTTTTGATTTGGGGGATTATTCATTCCTACTCCTAAGTTATTAGGACCGTTCCATTCTCCATCAAATATGGACCCACCATTATTGGACTGGCTAAAACCGGCAAGTGTCAAGCAGCAGAACATGTTTTGTTTACTGTCAATTTATTAATACACTAATTTATTAATACTGTTGGTAGCGCTTGGGCCTGAGAACCAAACAATCTACTTTTGAAAACCAGTAACTGGACGAAAAGTGTATTACAGGATTTCCAAAATAATCCATAAGTTGAACGACAAAAGGAAGCTTAATCTGCTTGCTTATGCCATAACAGGTTGTGACACAACATCTTATTTCTTTGATCTGGGAAAAATAAAATCTTTGGACATTTTACAAAAGTCAGAAGAAGCTCAAACACAAGCGTCGGTGTTTCTACGTCAAGATGATTCCAAAGAACTGAAAACAAACGGGGAAAATTTTATCTTAACAGAAAAAGCACATGAACTTCAATGAACTTGCAAAAATTGCAAAAAAATCTAATCTAAGGTCAAACTTCGACCTTACAAAGCATCCCCACTTCATCAGCATTTGTTCAGGGTTTATTTTCAAGTGCAGACATGGCTTGGTTTTAACAGATTGGATGCTACAGTTTTGGAGTTGGAAGATGGAAAAGATGAAAGAAAATGGAGGTTACAGGAAAGCTTTAACACCAACACTAAGTACTAAGTCTTTTGTAACTGATGACTTTCTGCACCTCGTGTCTTGCAGCTGTAAGACATCTTGTATTAAATATTGTGGGTGTCCGAAAGTAGAACTTAATTGTTTTAAGGTTTTAATGTGATAACAGTCCTAATAATGTAGATGAAATAATTGATGATCAAGACTAAACTGGATTGGAATAAAACAGTAGCAAGAATGTTTCCACTGTCTTAGGCCGGCCAAACACAGAATCAGACACGGTCAGTCATAGTCAAGGACGCCTTTAGTCTTTTCTGTCTGTTTGACTGTTATTGACTGATCCTGTGTGTGGGGGTTTTAGTCACTGGGCGTCATTGCCTCCCTCCATTTTCAGTTCTTCTGTCCACCAGATTGTTGTATTGTGTGCATTTAGTGCTTATTGGAAGTTTTTAACCTAACTTTGAAACGAACTTTGAAGAGAAGTAAGAGGAAGCTATAATTATGAAGTGGAACTTGATTTATTTGTTTGAAAAGGCACTAATAACAGAGATTTTTTGTACACCCTATAAACGAGAAGAGGAACCTCGTAGACTTCATTAAGGAATTGAGAACCATCCCAAAAAATCGAAAACTACTGTCGAATGAAAGTCGAAACGTTCGAATACGTCTTGGAAAAAAAAAACAGGATAAGATTAAAAAACAAAACACGAATTTGAGAAAATCAAGTGACAAGGAGGGGTTGTGCGCAGGTGGCTCCGACGGACACTGTCTGATAGCTTTTGACTAAAGGTGTCTTTTGAGGGAGCTGCGTCAGTCAAGGAAAACACATATTTAGACGTCTGTTTGTGTCTGTTCGTCTCGTTCGATGCAGTGTGTGGCGTCCCCATAACCACCCATGCTAAACCCCCCGTTTTAGTTGCTATTAGTCAAACTAACTAAACGTGACTGACCGTGTCTGATTCTGTGTGTGGCCGGCCTTGTATAAAACTGAAACTCTCTACTTTTATGTGCCAGTATTGTATATATCCCAGAAAATTTTAAGATATTGTAAATAGCAATTTAAGTGATGAATGGATGGTCCATGATGGTGTTTTGACAGTAAACAAAACATGATCTGCTGCTTGACACCTGTCGGTGCCGGCTTTAGCCAGTACGGGTCACGGCGCGACGGGTCCATAGGTGGTGGATAATGGCACGGTCTTAATAACTTAGGGTTATAAATAATCCCCCAAACTAAATCTAGCTCTCCTAATATAAAGAACATTAACAATATTTTATAAACAAAAAGCTTTTCACTAATTATATCCAATAAGGCCTATTTTTCCCCTTTATTGGCTTGGCTAAAAGAAATCATATTGTGTGTTTATCACTGCAATAATAAATACCAGAAAATAAATAAATAATGAAAAAATAAAATAAATGTTTACGTCTATTTAACCATTTTAATACCTATAATTAGACAAGCTATACAAATAAAAGTCCAAACAATAGGCCTCTACTGCAGATTGACCGCTGGCTGATATGCCAACGGGCTGATCCGGCCCTCGAGAACTCGTACGCTCCGCGCCGCACCATCTCCCTTTGCCAGGCCGATTTAGTCAACTGTCTGCACTTAACATTATTTATAAAACTTATATCAATATAAAGATTGCAAAATACCATAAAAGTTTTATTTTTGACATTTTTTCATAACTTGTCTCATATTAATAAAAAATAGCTAAACATGTAATTATTGTAATAGAAAAGTTAAAATTTTAACATTAAATTTAAAAATACACGTAAATAATTGTTTTATAGCTTAAACGCAAAGAACATTTTTGATAGAGAATATTATAAGGATTACAATAACGAAATAAAAATTACTCTATCGCTTTTTATCTCTTAGATATTGACAAAATAAAAAATCTTTCAAAAGTGAACTTTAAGGTGGGTAGGGGGGGAAGCAAGAGGGGGAGGGGCTGGGACTTTTGTGTAAATACTCCTCTTATACTATTGTAACATCTCACAAAATTTCAGCTTTTCACTAATTACTTCCCACTAAGGCCTATTTTTTCCCTTTATTGACTGGGCTAAAAAGAATAATACAAAATTTAATGTCAGCATACCATCATTTTAGTCAATAGTAGTTCTTGTTTCTGGTGTAATGGCTACATGTTTCGCTGCCACAGGCAGCATCATCAGGCCAGCAAATAGCACTATAACTAGTCCATTGTTCATATATACACCACAATCATAAAGGCTGACCTGTTTCAGTGAAACATATAGCCATTACACTAGAAACAAGAACTACTATTGACTAAAGTTAAGGTGCGTCGATTAATTAAAGTAGTTCCAAAAGCTAAGCAATGAATACAAATTTAAAGTGTAGATAAATATATTATAAATGCTTGTCTAATGATATAAGAGTTCCCCTTTAATGTAAGTCTACAAATCCTCTCCAAGAAATTTCTCATTAAAGTTTTTCTTTTCATAATGCCAAGATTTATAACAAGCGTGACTTGCTGCTAATATTTCCGCAGAAAATGCTGCCATTTATTTAACTTATTTCGCCATCAGGAGGTCTAAGCCTTTATGCTACACCTGATACGTCTTTTTTGTCTTTTACTATATTTACTCGACTAATTATTTAACTTTTTTACAGAAATATACACCAGGAAACTATAATAACATTCAATAAGTTTTTACCAGTTTATAGGTGACTAGCTGGCCCGACCCGGCTTTGCACGGATAGACAAATTAAAGTTAAATGTATATTAACAAAAAATATATTATATCAATAAATATATTACACTATGTATTTCTTATGGGGATTTTTAGTAAATTTAAACGCCCCAAACTTCCCCTAAAATTTTGATTAAAAAAAAAAAACTCTTTCTTAGAGAGCACCTAGGGCCCTAGAGGAGGCTACATAATACATTTTATTGCAATCCGTTCGGTGTTTCTTTTTAGTAACTTTGACCCACCCCCAAACCTCCCCTAAAATTTCGATTTTTTTTAAAAACCCTTTCTTGGCGAGTACCTAAGGCCCTAGAGGAAGCTACATACCAAATTTCATTCCAATCCGTTCGATGTTTTTTTGTAGTAACATTGACCCCCAAACCTCCCCTAAAATTTCGATTTTTTTAAAAACTTTCTTAGCGAGCACCTAGGGGAAGCTACATACCAAATTTCGTTCCAATCCGTTCGACGGTTTAGAAAAATCGTGATTTTGTAACTTTGACCCCTCCAAACCCCCCTAAAATTTCGAATTTTTTGAAACCCTTTTTTAGCGAGCATCTATGGCCCTAGAGGAAGTTACATACCAAATTGCATTCCAATCCGTTCGGTAGGTTTTGATAAATCGTGATTTAGTAACTTTGACCCCCAAAACCCCCCTATAATTTCGAATTTTCGGAAACCCTTTCTTTGTGCGCGTCTAGAGCCTATAAAGTGTATTAGTGCCAAATTTCATGTTTGTAGGCCTCGTGGTTTTGGAGAAACTGTGATGAGTCAATGAGTCAATGGTATTTGGCTTTTATAAGTAGATTTGTTATTTAGTGAACTTGTAATGGGGACTAGTTTTTTAAATTCACCACAGTACTCATTTGAACAAGTTAGTTAAATAACTTCAGAAACTGTGTGAATGCTGCAGTTAAATATAACAAGTGTAGTGCGAAGGTAACACCAAGTTTTCCTTTACATCGATTAAAACCTGTTGAAAGTTTCTTTAACACAAAAGTTTGCTTTTATGAAATGTCTAACTTGCAATTTACCTAATGTAATCTTATCAGAAAGTTCACTGTACGTGACTTCTCTGTTTGGTTTCGTCGAGGTATTGTTGAATGTAAAACAATCGAATAATCCGTTTGGAAATAGTTTTAAAACAGATCACGTCTGAGCACGTATTATAGGGACAATTCACTTCGTGTGAGTTGGTGATTTTAACAGTCGGTTTGCAGGCATTTTTTAAACTAAGTACGTTTGTTTAAATGTAGGGTATACAGTATTTATAGCTACTAAGTTTTTGTTAGATTTAGTGAGTCCGTTTTGGATCAAAAGCATAACATAATATTAGGTTGTGCTTACAATAAACCAAAACACTTTTATTTGCAACCAATTTGGCAAATTTAGAACCAAATAATAATTCTTAAGAACTAATAGTTGTTTTAGATTAGTCAAAAATCAACAAAAATGGGTTACTGGGTTATAGTAGGCCAAACATCTCATGTTACATAATATATTGTTTCCTTTAGTTGGTAATATGAATTTTTTTTTATTTTGATTGTTGAATCTATATTGTAAAAATTAATTGCTGTTCCTTTGTAAGCGCATCACTTGAGAACGGCTGGACCAATTTGGCTATTTTTTGTATTAAAATGTTCGTAATAGTCCGGACTACGTTTTTATATAAAGAAATATTTGAAAAGTTTCTCAAAAAAGTTTCAAATTTGGAAAAAACTTAACAGCCTCTTTTGTGAGGACTCGAGAACATAGCGTACAAAAACAGCTGTTCGTATAAAAACATGTATAAACATGTTTGTTTGCATTCATTACCATAGCAACTTTACTTAGCAAATTTATAATCAATTTATTACTCTTCAAAACCAACATCTTTTTTAGGTTAGATTGAAAAACTAAAAACAAACAAAAATTAACGAAAAATGCTTACTGTATTATAATTCGATTCAAACATAGGTTGTTACCAGTTTCATACTTAGTTATATACTCTAAGTTATATACTTAGAGATATATGCTGTTTGAAATATTGTTTGTATAAGATATTTCTTGTCTATGAATTGCTTAATACTTTTCAAATCATATATTCGCTTTAAAAAAATTAATACAAAATAAATAAACAATTTATTTAACACCATGCATAACCATAAACATAGGCATAAGCTTAAGCAACAATATTATGAGCTCAACAATTTATTTAAAGCTTAACAAACAATCTGAATGAAACTAAAAGCCATTAAAATATCACATTTGTATCTTTATATTCATATATAATTGTATTTTTTTTATTTAAATACCAAACATTATCTTATATTAATTAGACCTATACATTTAAAACTACAAACTCTATTTCAACCACTTTGTTACATCCTGACTTAACACGGATGTTACAAAGTGATTCATCAATAACTATGTCATTCAACATACCAATGAACATTACATTAGTTTAAACATAATTATATTGAAAACTAAACAGACAATTTGAATGAAACAAAATATAATATTTTTATCTTTATTTCGATATATACCTAATTGTATATTTAAATACCAAACAGTATCGTATACTATTCTATATCTGTACATAAAAACCTATTGTAACGGTGTTTGTCCGCGATGAACTCCGCACCTACTCAACCGATATTAATGATTTTTTTCAAATTGTGTGATTTATTCCAACTTAAAAAATATAGGACAGTTCTTATCCCGATCTAAAGGGTTGAAATGGGGTTGCTATCCCTATAAAATAAGTACAAATTAAACTAACTTCATATAAGCTATAAACCCAAAATTATGTAATACTAGCTGACCCGTATGGTGTTGTCCGTGGTGGTTGGTATTTTCAGTCTTTTTAACGTAATTCTATTCTTTTTAAGTGTTCAGTCAGTGAGTGGTATTTGGCTTATATATATATATATATATATATATATAGATCTTAAATAATAAAAGCACTATTGTCATAATAATAAAGATCTGAAATTATGATTTTAGTAACTTTGATCCCCCAAAACCCTCCTAAAATGTCGAAATTTTTCATACCCTTTCTTAGTGAGCACCTATAGGTCTAGAGGAAGCTACATACCAAATTTCAATGCATGGATTGGAAATCCGTTCGGTAGTTTTGAAGAAATAGTGATTTAATAACTTTGATCCCCCCAAATCCCCCTGAAATTTCGAATTTTTTAAAACCCTTTCTTAGTGAGCATCTATGGCCCTAGAGGAAGCTACATACCACATTTAATTCCAAACTCTTCGGTAATTTTGGAGAAATCGTGATTTAATCATTTTTACCCCCAAACCCGCCTAAAATTTCCAAATTTTTAAAACCCTTTTTTAGTGAACACTTATGACCCTAGAGGAAGCTACATACCAAATTTCATTCCAATCCGTTCGGTAGTTTTGAAGAAATCTCATGTCAATCCGTTCGGTAGTTTTTGAGAAATCGTGATGAGTGAGTGAGTGAGTGGTATTTCGCTTTTACATTATATAGATTATTTTTAAAAGATTACAAAACTATTTGCAATTTGATTACTTCAGTCAAAGGGATGAAATGGGATAACTACCCTTTAAATTAAATCTAGCAATAGCGAAGCATTGCGGGTCCATTAGTATTTAAATAATAATGGTAAAATTACAACTCATGCCACAATTCGAATGATTGAGGTTGGTCGTGTCTATTTAGATCTCTGTCTTACATTAGCTGTGTATAGGTCACAGCCTGTTTGCTTTGACTAGGCCATGTGTAGCCGCCGGGAGTGAAGCGAGCAGAGGCGGTGTCATTAGTCTGTATGTATATATACAGTAAGTTGTGTCCTGACTGACTGCGTAGAATTAAAGGGGAGTATGACGTGCCATTTAAGGCAATGTTAAATTTGCAATATTTAGGCTCACTTTTCAGAAAATATATTGGAGATATCCTGTTCATACTTTCAGGTATGTTTAAAGAAGGTCTTCGTATGTATTGTACACCACTTAGTTTGCAATAATATTAAACGAAAACGATTTTAGGTTTTTTTAAACGTACTAATAAAACATAAAAAAAAACTTATATATATATATTTTCAAAGTAATTTATCTTGAAATGACATAAACTGTGATATATGATACCTACCTACTTGTACTGTATAGCTGTAAAAAATTTCAAATGTGAATTGAACATGAAAACAGTTGAAATTCGTTAAACAAGATTTAAAGTTTATTAGGCACTGTACTCATTATTTTCAGCCGTTGTAAAAATAAGAATGTGAGAAATGCTGCCAACATTGAAATATATAATAGCATATTATATACCAGATTTGTATACCATATTACATGAAATAATACATATTATGTAAGCAACTCTTCGTGGCCTAGTTATAGGATATGGGAGTGCAAGCGTTTTTATAAAAAATAATTTTGCAATCAAATAACCTCAAATACCTAACTATTATACATCAAAATGTTCATAAAAAATGTAGAATAATTTAGAATAAAAAAAAATAAAAATCTATTTTTTTAGAAAATTCGTGTCATACTTTAATGTAGCACAAAGGCTACTTAAAATAAAAACACGAACATTTAAAGTTATGTTTTTATGGGGCCATAGTCGCACAATAAGATAGGGTTTTTGCTAAACTTCCATTTTAAGGCGCAAAAGTGGTGAAAAATTTGAGGTTTACTCCAAGCCCTATAACAGAAAAAACAGCTGATTTGGTTCAAATCTTAGCAACACAAGTTTGTTGAATCAGTTTCATTATTATTCAGCTTTTTTAGTTAGTTGTAAAATCCAGACCACACTGGAGAAGAGTAAACTTCTATGGCGATATTCTGATTTACACTTCAAAAGTATAGAAAATATTGAATGATAACACAATTTACGAAATGAGGTAGTACAATGTCCATTTCAGAGGTTTATCAAGTAAATAATTTTAACACAAC